>JABUQX010067369.1:7500-29639 GCA_015478945.1 Trachelipus rathkii
CCAAAGGTCCGCACCTCGTTTCCAATGCCGGAGAACATGTTTTTGAGCCGGAGCCGGAACGCAGGAGTCGGAACCTGAGAGCGGCGACGAAGTTCAGCTTTATTTGTGTCTCTACCGTGTGTCTGTTTTGTATGGATTTTTCTGTGTCGTGAGCTTACAGCACACACACACACACCGACACACACACACACACACACAACACACACACACACACCACACACACACACAACACACACACACACAACACACACACACATATATATAAATATATATATAGGAACTCCTCCTTTAAGGGTAGTTAACCGATATATATCGAACGAACATGTAATCGATTTTTTTCGATTATTTCTAGGCAATAGTGCGAGAGGTTGCCAAATGAGTTTTTTTTTTTTTTTTTTTTTTTATAAAAGGAATACCAAGATTAAGATAGCAAAGATTTGAAGAGTCAGGGTCTCTCGCCTCAGCGGGGGACGAACGGGGGGGACTTCGTCCCCTCCTGTCCCTCCGTCGGCTCGTACCCCCTTAATAAAGATAAAAGAAAATATAAAAAAATTAACATATAAAAATTAACATATAAAAGCACTTCGTGGAACTCTCGGGATGCTTTCTATTGGTGGTCTTAGCTATAAAACATCGATCTCGTAGCATCCTCTAAAACACCTAGGGATAATAGTCAAGCTATTGGGAAAGGTTGTAAACTGTGAATTGATTTTACAATTCTGTTTTATGAAACCTAAAAAAAGAACAGAAAACTTTACTTTTAATTTTCAAACTAAACTATAAATTAATATTAATAGAGTGGGAACGACAAAATTGCGCATAGAAAGTCAATTTGTTGTCTGAACTTTGCTTTGCTGTTTGCTCCATCTCTGATTCCCCATGTGTCTTGTGATATAAATATTTACATTAGTCTTAAGCTAATTATTATTTGGTACGTACGTTATCTTAGTACAGATATACATATAAATTATTTATATACCCTTACTCAATTAAATTTTATGTGAATACTCCTAAATTTTTTATTTTTTCCCCCTTTCTTTTTCCTTTCTATTACCTTGACTGTTCCTTCGTTCCAATTATTACTTGAACATCATTATAGAGAGAGAACTAAAAACCTGTCCTTCTGTATAACATAAACACACAATAATTGATCTCAAACATTACGATTATCCTGTTCTCCTTTATTTGAGAGAGTCACAACCGACCAGCCTAATACTCATAACCTGTAACAGGGTTTCGCCTCAGGTGTATCGGTCGAACTTTCGCTATCTGATATTATATTACTCACACTTCTATTTCCCGGACGTTGTAGCACCTATCTATTACTATATAATAACTATCTTAATATATTACATCATATCTTACTCATCATATTATATTCACTTAATACTCATATATATTATATTTATTCTATATATTATATATAATATATATATTATAATCATCTCTTTAATATAAATTCTAATCTCTATTACATTCTATACTTTCATATACTTATCTATATTATTACTATATTATTATCTTATTATAATTATATATAATTAATATATAAATATATTATATATATAAATATTACTATAGAGGCTAGAGTCAGTCTCCGCGGATATTTTATATCTCCAGAGTCGCAGCACTACACTCCTAATTCATTGTTAGGCTTTAGAGATTATAATTCGTGTCCAGTTTCTTCAGGAGAGTATAACAATAACTCATTCTTTTTGGGTCATCCATCCCTCACTACTTTCTTGGTCTCTCAAAATCTAGCTACCGAAAATATTTACTAAGGATGGTGATTTATAAACTTTTTTTTTTAATTCATTTTATTCTTTTTTTTTATTGAATGTATAATTTTATTATATTTTATTTTTAATTTAATCTAATATCATACGGAAACCCTAGGGTAATATATCCGCACGATGGCAGTACAGTGCGGGCGGTCTTACCGGCCTTCATAGGTATGGACGACGGGGGGGTAACTCAATCACCTCCCCCCTCCGGAATGGTCTCCGGATAACCCCCGCTCTTTGGAGTATCTTTATGGGTGTCGCGGGTGAATTCCTCCTTGATTCTCTCTTCATATATCGTTTGTCGCGGCACATGGCTCAGGGGACTATTCACGAAGAGCGTCACGCTCTTCCCTCATTGTCCGCTCCGTCCAGCCTCGCAGCTTTGAGAGTTTTGTGAGGTGAACTATTTTTTTGTTATTCTTTATTGAGAATAATATTAACATGGATTTTTTTAGGGCGGATCTCGACTGTATTCGTGTGACGAGGGCAGCGCAGATGTTTATCATACCCCCAGTGTAGAGGGATGATCTGCGCCTTTTAGGACCAGCGGATCTACTGCTATTAAAGACACAGAGTTGTGGGGTTCAGGTTATGATCCATCCACTCTCTTGATCTCAGCCAGGGATGCCTCGTAATTTAGATATCTGCCTCACCGTGCAGATCCACGCGGCCAGGCCGAGAGATCCATTCCAATCTCTGCCATACATTCTGCGCGTCATTACCACTCTCATGAAGGAAGTATTCCCTCTTAGTATTAAAAGAAAATAATTATTAAAAAAAAAAAAAAACAATACAATAAGTTAAATCCCATCCTGAGTAATTTGTTTACGAGGCTTGATTTCCAGCAATATTAATCCTCTGTATATTACTGTTACGGCACCTAGCGCATTCGTTCTCTAGCTAATACTGTGAGGCATACAAAATCTGCACCACTCATCTATATGTAATCTGTCCATATACCGGTGAGGCTATATTATCTTATCTTTATTATTACCTTATATCTATGATATATATCTTATTACTACCCAGATTGGTTTATCTTGGTAGATTCTGGACGGGCCGGAGGATGTTGAAGATATATGATGGGTAGTATATGGGTGGAACATGTATAATAATATTATAAGGTATAATATATTATATATTAATAACTATATTTATCTATATCTTATTTTATATAATTCATATTATATTATATAATATAATATATCTATATATTATAAATATATATAATATACTATAATATTAATATATATTTATATATTTTTTATATACTTATATAATAACATATTTGTAATATACCAGTAAAAATTAAACTAAAATGAATTGGGGTCGAAGATAAATTCATTTTCAAACCTACTAAAAATAAAAAAAAAAGTAAGTTCTTTTTATATAGAAAATTCGAATTTTAATTTTAACTTTTGTGCTAATACAAAATTATATTACACCTAACCTTATCCAATAACTATAAATTTATTATTTGGAGGAGCATATAATAGGGGTTTTATACTTAATGAGTCCTATATATATTAATTATTATATTATTATTCATATTATATTTATATATTATATCTCATATATATAATATAATATATACTATAATATATATTATATTAATATAAATATATATAATTATATTATATATTAAAATATATATATTAATATATATATATTTATAATATATATATATATATAATATTATATATATAATACCATATATATATTATATAATATTTACTATTATTATTTATATATATTATCTTTATATAACATAATATAATTATATATATATATTTATTATATATATATATTATATTTATTATATATTATATATTATATATATATATAATATATATATATATTATAGTATAATATATATATTTATATTTATATATTTTTAATATATATATTATATAATATTTTTTATATATCATATATTAACATATATATATTATATCTATTATATATATATATATATATATATATTAATTAAATATACTTTAGTAGTAACTATTTTTTTTTATTATTATAATTCATTTTGAATTTGAACTACAATTATTAGTCAGGTTTAGTAGATTTAAAAGTACGTTGAGGTGTGCAGGTTTAACTTATATTGTTAGAGATTCATATTAATTATTTTAAGTATAGGTAGCTATAGAGGTGCATAATATTTATTCTAGTATCGATCTGAGATACGTACTTTGATAATTCATTTATGGAATTTACTTTCTGACTCGACTCGATAGCGAGCCTCTACTTAAATAATTTCCTCTCATGAAACAATAATTCGAGAGCTGTTGCCGAACGAATTACTGATATAGACATAATTAATTTATTGTTATTTCCGACTTGATACGAATCAACCTGAATTTTAGAAGAGTTTGAGATAGATGATCAAGATTTTGAATCTTTCTTATAAATATTTTTTTTTACATATATTAATTTAAATAAATACTTCGATAAATTCTTGAATCTATGATTAGATTGTTAATGAGATAAATTAGAGAGATTATTTCTACTTTTTTGTATTATATAAACATTTATATGGTATGTTTATAATCTATGTCCATCTCTGTGAAATTAATAGTGCTACTGAGTCATCTGATAATCCATAATTATTTATGATTATCCTTACATGCCTCCTCATTTCGAATATTTATTTATTGTTCATAATTGACAGTTGATACGTCTAATATGCGGTGTTATACTTGCATGTGAATGTTACTGCAATGAAAACTTACACATTTTGTGTTGTCGTAATTCGAGAGAGGCTATCGCATATCTTGTATTCATGTTATATGTTTCATTTTTTTATTTTTTTTGTCATATTATAATATATTTTATTATGATTACAGGATTATTTACGATATTTGTGATCTTTAGTTATTGTTATTAATTTTTTCCGCTAACATCGTTTATTATGCTTTTTCATCCAGTATAAGAGAGATGTGCATACTATTCTTTTCATATTTATTTTTATTTCTTACAAAGATTTTATAGGCATATTCTTTTATGTAATGCAAGATTTACTATCTGGATAGAGCTTCATTTATGTTATGATAATACAAGATCTTCTGCCGTAATTAAGGTCACCTTGTGTATTATTACTGCTAGGATACTTTATTAATTATATTATTACCAAAACTTATAATCTTAGCCTTAAGCACATTAAGAGGTCCGTTAGAATAATTCACGTATACATGAAGTGTTAATTATATTATTTATTATATTTAATAAATTGTGATTAATTAATATATATATATATTAATTTTATAATATTATATATAATAATATATATTTTTATTATATATAATATATTATATCATTATATATATATATTATATATATCATATTACTATAATATATATAATCATTTCCTATCTTCTCTCTTAGATAATATCATATGAATCATATTATTTCCTAATCTTTTCATATATATCCGACCTTAATGTTAAACTGTGGTTTCTCAAAATACTTAATAGTTAGTATTTGGGAAAGCGCCGGTTAGGTTAATAGGGTAATTGTTTTATTGTGTAAGGTAAAGAAAAATTAAAACTATTAATTGGTCTAAAAAATGCAGTTACTAATTGGTTATATTTTTCACAGCTTCATAAGCCGACTTATTCTTTGTCATATTATCATTATTTATTAAATTTTTATAGTCTATATTATATACATTTTATATTGATTTAATCTCTAGTGCATCATCACTGCAATATACCTTATATCTTATAGCATTTATATAATAATATGGTATTATATATTAATGCTTTGCTAATCATTATCATACTCAGACTTAAATATCCTTTCTCTTAATATTACAGTGCAGTATAAGCTTAGATATAATATAATATATATTATATATATATATATCATTATATATATATTACCATGATAATATATATATATATATATATATATATATATATATATATATAATATAGAGTGATTATTGGATCACAGTCGTTATCCGTTGCTTCAACTTCATCCGATAGAAATTGATTTGTATATCAATTAGTATATATATACATCATAGGTTTTTTTTACTTTTCCCTTTGTTATTATCGTACCTCACAGTGGGCACCATTCATTATTAAATTATTTATAATTTTGCACGTTAATTCATTTATAAGTTTGGATATGGCAGTTATGATGTCATGCTATTATTATGCCTCATCAAACACCTTGTATTAAGATCATACCAATCTTATATCTGATCCAGTATATATATATATATAGCTTTTAGATTAGCACTCTCTCACTATACTAGCTTATTACTACTCTACATTGAACGCTGATTATTATATGATCCTAGATACACCATCTGAGCTCATATAGGCTAGCTACATCGTATATGAGTGAATCTATTTATTTACTTATTGTTATATAGCATCGACATAATCTCTATCTATATATATATATAATATAATCGTATCAAAAAAACACTATTTATTATGTAATTCGCTCACGTATGTAAGCTTAGTAGTAAACGGCAGGTCCTACAGTTAAAGAAAATAATTATTATATTTGGATAGTACTAGTTTAGCGTAATTTTGGAATTTAACATTTTTTATTTTTTTTTTATTTTTTTATTTTTTTTTTATGACAGTAAATTTTTAATTTTTTTTTAATTAATCTAAAGGAATATCCCTGGGTATACATACTCGACAAAAGATGGCAAGGAGTACATTACGGGGTCTTCTCGGCCTATCTACCGGTGGCGTAACGGGGGGTAGACTAATACCCCTCCACTCCGGGGTATACGGTCTATCCAGGTACCTAGTAGTATACTTTATCACCGCTCTTATTGGTCCTTTGGGTGTCGGCGGGTTTCCTACTCTGACCCATGTAACTCCCCTCCTGGGGTTAACATTAGAAAAGTCCCCTCTTTCACGTCGGTCCCCTCGTTACTGGCTCGAGTCATCACTTCACTAATAATTTTGGTGAAATAATTTATTGTTTTTTTTTTGGTAAAATTTTATAAGCTTTTTTTTTATTTTAACGCTCGAGGCCGACGGGGGACAGAGGGGGGGTAATGTATTTCATTAACCCCGGAGGAGGATGGTCTGGATGGAACCTCACCTCCGCGACACTAACCCCAATGACGCAAAGAGCGGGGGTTTCCGTGAGATCCAATTCCCCTGATAGAGGGGGGATTATAATCCCCCCCGTCAGTCGTCATACGGGAGGCCGAGAAGACTCCCGACTCCTCGCCCAATCATTAATTGGCGGTTTACCCTGTCATCTAATGGGTATTCTACCTTAAGTTAATAAAAAAAAAAATTACTTCAAAAAAAAAAAAAAAAAATAAAAAGATTAAAATATATATATTTTTGATAAATTTATTCGCTGATTCCAAATATAAAATTTGTTTAATTCCACAGAGAAGACACCTCAAACACTTGCTACATACTGTGAGCTATTAAAAAAATTATCTGTACCATTTATATAATATATTATTTATAATATCATATTACATATATTATATATTAATATATTAATATATTATATATTTATATATAATATATATACTATATTACTGTTATATATTTATATATATATATAATATAATTTATAATATATATATATATATTAATATTATATATTTAATATTATTTATATATATTCTATATTATATAATTAAGTAAATATCTTATTTTATTATATATAATATATATAATTTTACATATAATTAAAACCAATAAATTATACATTTGAATCATGAATTTTGAAAATTTAATCTGGCTTAATGATGGTTGTGCTAATATCAAGGATAATTAAAAGTTTTCTTTTTTTCTATTTAAATACATAAAATATATATTTTCATTGCCTTCCCATAATTATATTTTTACCACATATTTTATTTTAATTATTTATTCATCACTATCTTTTTATATCATATCAGTCACACCTTTTTGTGACCATCTAGTGATGTATTACTCAATCCCTATATTATATATATATATTTATCTATATCCTAATTATATACTTTACCTAATATAATTTAAGTTATTATGTTTTGGTGGTATGGGAATCTCGTTCTCATACTTATATCTTTATCATCACATCACCCATCCCCCTCATATTTCATACACCAGCCCACATCCACATGCGCCCACCACCCACCCCCATGCTAGGCACTGATTTATTATATTATAATATTATATTTATATCATATCTCTATCCTCTTACATATTATATTACATAATCTATACTATATTATCTCTATTATACTTATTTATACTCGTGGATGCTACTCATCCACCTCAGACCATCCGCTTTGCGACCTGTACATATTTATGTGCGAGTTCCGGTTGCCACCGCCATTGCCCCCTATTGACCCAGCCTATCGAACCATTTGTCACTCTTTCATAGTTATCATAAATGACCCTTATTACTTCTCAACACTTAACATTGCCAAGCCACTCATATATTCGTCTCGACTTGATGTAGAATCTTTTGTTCATATGTAACCGTTTTGAATAAACGATTGACTTAAATAATTAACGAGCTGTATCCATCAATAACCTAAACCCCCAACCAAAAATATATCATGAACCCTTGAACACCTTTTATTAATTTCGTTGTACTCAAACACGGTTTAAATTTACACACAAGAAAACATATAATCTCACAACTGAATGGAGTGCCGATGAGGCTCAACACTTGGATCTACATTTTTGCTGACTTATATATGTCCAATCTGGAAAACAAAATCCTCCGTGAAACAAACAACTTTAACCCCCAGTATTTTACATCAAGGTATGTCGAACGACACCCTCAGCTATCTCTTTAGGAACGTAGATCATTATACATCAGTTCATCAATAGACTTCAAGAGTTGTAATGCTTAAAATTCACTTACGAAACTTAGTTAATAATATTATCTGCTTTTTTAGACATCAAATCAATGTTAATTACTTCTGACGGCTCATTATCTAAAGGCATACATGTCAAACCTACTGATAATGGTCTTTATATGAACTATGGATCCTATTCACCGACTATTTAAAAGAATCTTATCGTAAAAATTTTAGTCTTACAGATGCATCAACAACCTAGTTCACTTGGAAAAACTTTTGGTGAGAAATTTGACCACATTAAGTAAAATTTAATTAAGTGTGATCATCCACAATATTCAGTTAAAATTTAATTAATAAAACCTTTACAATATTTATATAATAAAGAAGTAAAAATAATCAGAAAAATTCGAATAAATTTCTTCTTCAAACTTCCAATGCTATAGCATTAAGGAAGAGAAAGTGGCTTCGTAATTTTTGAATTCCTCCCCTCAAAAACTAAAGACACCTCAAAATTTAAAGTCAGACTATACCATAAGTCCAAACAACTGGTCATCCTCCACTAGCACAAGAGGATGCTTTGCCGACAACGCATCACGTTGTTGTACCATTTAAACTGCCTGAGTTTAGACTGTACGTCGACATATTTGGTTACACGAAGAATTATAGACTGCCGGACAGGGCAATATCAACATCTCTTCACAGTCCCAGCGAAAATCTTTGAAACATTTCAATATGGCACCTAGTTCAATCAACTATTAGTAATATTTCCTAAACACTTCACAATATTATACGGATCGTGGGAAATTCCAAAACTTAAAAATTGCGGAGGCCTTCTATACAAAAACACGCAAACAGACATTAACATAAATTTTATGTATTTATCAGTCAGCCTCAATACTTATCATTACACATATTAAGTTATATACCAATTTAAGACTCATTCCGTTTACAAAAATAATCCTCTGAAGATGTCCCAAGTATAGAGACGAAACGCGTCGGGAAATCTATGTAAATATATCTTCTTCCTTCTCCTGTATATTATTTTCAGAAGATTATTTTAAGGAAATTAAAATTATGTACAAAAATAAATATTAAAACCTTGGAAACAAAATCAAAAACTTTTATAATAACAATAATAATAATAATAATAATAATAATAAATAATAATAATAATAATATAATAATATATAATAATAATATAATAATAATAATAATTAATTAATCAATAATACTGAATAAATAATATATAAATTTCCCAGACTTCGCTTCCGACTCCGACTCCGACTCGTTAAATTCAAATTCCCACACAGGAATCTTCGACTCCGATCCGACTCCGACTCCGGGAAAATTTCACGACTCCACGACTCCGACTCCACGACTCCGACTCCGACTCCGCAGCCCTGTTTAGTACCCTTGATCATTGTTCGGAGGATTACAGAAGTTATGTTCAGCATCACTTTAATTGCGAAGAAAGAGGATGTAATTCCTCTTATATGGGATACACATGTAACACTTTAAGAACCTAAGTTATCTAACACAGGTAGAAACTAAGTAAAATATGGGAGCATCACATGACGGAACATAAATCCCCTCCTACAGCTGAAATTGCTAGTTGCTTTAAAATCTTATTTCAAGTTGGCATTTCAATTTCGACTATCTTCATATAGCAGATTCCCTTTTTATTAAAAAACTTAAGCCAGACTTTAGTAGTATTTGGACACTTTGACCGATGCCGGCCTTTTCGATAGGAAGGAATAGAGCTATAGGTCTAAAACTTGGAATATAATTTATTGATGTATTAGCTCGAAACACGCGAAATTTCAAGTCTCTAGGATGTATATAAGGGGGTACCCCCCCCCGAGAGCGTAGCTCAAAATGTCGCTTACGCCCTTGTTGCGGCTTCCGAGTGGGTGAGATTAGGCTTAAGACGAGTCGGCTCAATCGCCAGGTGTGCAATATCAGGGCCCCGAAACTGCCGTGAACACACAACACATTATTATTATTATTATTATTATTATTATTATTATTATTATTATTATTATTATTATTATTATTATTATTATTATTATTATTATTATTATTATTATTATTATTACGTCGAAGAATCTATTCCCGAAGGGAATCGATTCTGAGTCAAAAAACGATTCCTGCAAAGAATAGTTTTTTTACGCACTCCTACTCCGCCTTTTCTCCGCGATTCTTCTTCGCTCATCCGGTTCTGACGTCCGATCCGGAACGCCAGTCGGCCTTCCCGCCCCCGACTCCGAATTATCGAATCGTGCTAAAATTTGGAGGGTGGTTAAATGGTGACGTAACCTCGTTGTACACGAGATTACGTCCCCGTGGGTCCCGAAGGTGCATTTTCCTCAACCCCCATTAAAAAGATCGAAGTGTTCGTACATAAGCGTGAAATTTGGTGAGAGGATTCATGAGTTGAATTTTTCTAGAAAAACAGTTGGTACTCGGCATTTTGAGGAGTTTGGTCCGCTCCGGTGCTGGACCCAGAGCTTCGCGCGCGCTCGCTCTAGGTTAAATAAACATTCGTATAACAACAATATTGCTGTGTTTATTATAGGTTATCGAGGGCGTAGAGCTCGAATATGATGGATATAATTCCATATAGGGTGTTAGGACCACCCCACAGAGGGGGATTCGCCCTCAATCATTCGAAATTGACATAGGACGATGAAACTCGGTATATACCCATCATATAAGGTACTCGCATCAGATATGGGTTAAATAGCCATTCACACCCCAAAAAGGGGGGGGGGGGGTCTCGTGGCCCCCAAACCTGAAATATTGATATAGAAAACGAAACTTGGTAATACATCTTTCTTAATGAATGCATTCGCTCGATACGAAAGAAAAAAGTTAAAAAAAATTAAAATTAAAATTTTTTTTTAAAAAAAATTAAAAAATTTAAAAAATATTTTAAAATTGAAAAAAAAATTTTTTTAATTTTTTTTATAAAAAAATTAAACATTTTTTATTGCTTTTTAGTTTATAACTTAAAAAAATTCATTTTTTATATAAATCAAAAGGCCTCCAGAGCCTCCAGAGCCTCCAGAGCCTCCTGAGCCTCGCAGCCCTCCCCATCTATGATCTAGTGATTCATTGATCTAACTGAGTACTGATTTAGGTCATATATGTAAAGCACTAACACAAAACTTTCATTTATTTTTTGTTGTTTATATGTTTAAAATAGTCTAATTAACAATATCGTTTCATACTTTTGTTAACTTTAGGAAGTTTTGTAATTTTACATACCTAGGCCTAAAAACTGCAAATCAGTAAATCAACACGCATCCACCACCCTCCTAACCACAATCCTGGATATTTTTACATTAACATAGTAATATTTAACAAAATTTTATCATAACCTTGTCTGATTATTATACTGATCAATGAATATATGGTTTGCTAAAGTAACAAAGTTTCACATCAACTAAAGCAAACATAGCATCATATGAACTACGAATATAAATGTACATTCACAAACTTAACACATCTTAAAAAACATGAATAAACAGTTTAACATTAACAAAGTTCCGCTTCTTAACAACAGTAAGTAACTAACATTAAATACAGAAACCTACTCAAACTTTTTGCTAGTATATCACTGTGATTTTCGCATAGTATAATCATGTAGACTTTCGTTACGATCTTGTGTAAGTTATCATACTGATCAATGAATATTGCTAACGTAACAAAGTTTTCATCATCAATAAACGCAAAACATAGCTCAAACGACTAAAATTATGTCAACTTCAAAACTCTAGACACGTCTTAAATGATAACAGTTAACATTACGAAAGTTCCAGTACTTAACAACAGTAAGTTAACTAACATTGAGCGCAGGAACGTAACCTACCTACACTTTTTTCTAACATATAACTCTGTTATTTTTACATTAACAAGTAACATTTACAAACATTTATCACAATCTTGTGTAATTATATACTCGATCAATGAATTAATGCAAGCAACAACAGATTTTACGTCATAACAGCTAACATAGCACTTGCACTGAACTACGAATGATCTATTGTAAACACTAAAACCTAACATACATAAACGATAAACATCTTAACAATTAACAAAACGTTCCATACATTAACAACAGTAAAGTAACTAACATTGAAGGCAATATATAAATTACTTACATTTTTTCTAAAATTCACTCGATATTCTTACATTAAATGTAAATTTAACAAAATTTATGCACAATCTTGGTGTAAGTTAATATACCTGATTCAGATGATATATGCTAACGTAATAAAGTTTTAACATCAATAAAGCAACATAGCATCAATTTAACTACGCATATAATATACAAGACAGACCTACATATCATATCCATATAAGGCTGTCATTGAATCAAATTTGTTCCATACTAACAACAGGCAAAGTAAACTAACCGCTGCAACAGAACGTACCTACTCACAACTTGTTCCAACTATCACTATTATTTACATTAACAAAGTAAACATTTACAAAAATTTATCATAGCCTAACCTAATTATTCATGCTGATCAACAGAAAATACGCTAACGCACAAGATGTCACATCAACAAAGCTAAATTATAGCCTGAACTAAGAATTATGGTACAACAACAACTTAAGACATCCTTATGATCGAATAAATCTTCTAACATTACATACAAGGTCCATATTAACAACTGTAAAGTAAACTGACATATTGCATACAATACCGGTAACTTTATTCACACTTTTTCAAAACATATCTTTAAAATATTAATGATTTGGTCACGAGACATAGTACATTTAATAAAATTCATCATCACCTATTACCTACAGTATCACATACTGAGACCACGAAATACGTCTAACGCGACAAAGATTTCACATAAATAAAGATTATACCTGATAAAAAGAATATAAATAAAACAGACAAAATCGTAACACACCTATCATGAATAACACCGTTTGCATACAAACGTAACGCTACCTTCCACGTTTTCAAATTATTTTAACATATGATTACTGTTTTTCGGCAATTAACACGGTAATTTTATCATCACACCGTACCTAATTATCATACTGATAAAGAATATATCGCCAACGTACAACGTTTTTGCCTTAAAAACTAACTATCAATAGTCTGAACCAAAGATATAACATACACACGAAAACCTACACGCTTACAGCAAGAATAAATGCTAACTTAACAAAATTAATACTAACAACAGTAGTAACTAACTACTCATACAACGAAACGACAGATACGAAGCTGATGAGGTAATATTTAATTTTAAGCAAATGGCTAATCGATGTGTTTGTTATTTATTTTTAATATCCTTTTCTGTGACCCTTTTAACCTTTTAGCAACTTTTTATTTATTTTTTAATTTTAATTTCCTTCTAAGTTTTGTTCTTTTAAAAAATTTTTATTTATTTTAATTTTTTTCTTTAAGTTTTTGTTTTTAAAAAACTTTTATTTTTAAATTTATTTCTTTAAAACTTTTTGTTTTTAAAAAACTTTTATTTATTTTTAATTTTATTTCTTTAAAACGTTTTTGTTTTTACTAAAATTTTAAACTCTTCATGGTTTATAACGTAAAAAATTTTGTGTTTTTACATACCTAAAACTAAAAAGCGATAAGTCAGCGAATCGTAAATCAAGCCTCCCCTCCCTCCCGCTCCCTGTCCCAACTTTGATCTATTGAAGTATTGATCTATTGATCTGTTGATCTATTGATCTTAGTTAATTCGAGTATCATTTCGGATAAACGTAGCATAAATGTTCTTTTTATACTAACCCCCGAATATATGTTGACATAACAGTTTTCACATTACAAAAGCTAACATAGCATCATCTGACCACGAATATAATGTATAACATCAAATCTTAACATCCTTAAACATGAATAAGAGAAATCAGTTAACACCGACTCGATTAACAACGGTTGCATAGTTCCATCTATAACCGAACTAGGACACATAAGGAGTGTCAGCGGGTGTGCTTTGCAGATCCACGCAGCAACACCGAAGAAAGCCTGTAACAGGACTGGTTCCCACATCCGGTTCATCTAATTGAAATCATGAGTTTCCAGATGTTCTTTAAACACGCGAACACATCCGCTTGATACACGAGTACTTTCCAAAAAACGGTAGTCATCCTGCGTGAGCAACATGATGCATCTGACGCTGTTAACGTTATAAGAGATGTCCTATTGTATGGTATCTATTACACACACGAGTCAGAAATACCAACTAAGATAGTACAATTTAAGACGAAAAAAATTATCCAATAACCTAACTACTAAAATTGCTGACGTGATGCGTATATTGCTCAACTGATATAAGCGTAATTGGATTAGAGCTCGTTCGCGGGTTGAAGAATTGCATTCTCTTGTCCACCACATACTATACGGATGCAAACGGATGGCCTAAAATATACTGAAGCTAAGAATATCAATTTACAGCTAGATATAGCGACGTAGTAGCTGCCTTGGCCCCAATCCTCAACACAGCTTAATACGAAATAAACAGTCTAAGGCATTAACAAAGGTTCATCTTAACAACAGTCAATTAAAGGCTAACATTGCATTACGGAACATCCTCTACCATTAGATATCACAGACAACCTGCCAGACGGAAAATTTTTTTTCAAACAGCTATGTGATATCTCTTAGCAACTTTAGTGAGTGCAATCAATGTAGTGCGCCATTCTCGACATCATAATTATACATTTAACAATAATTACCATAACCTAGGCTCTAATTGTATGGAGATTGACTGACTGGTTTTACGCCTCACGAATATATATTATGTATAAAGTTTCAAAAAATTCAATAATTAACATATCATAACCTGAACTAAGAATATATACAACCGCCAAATGACAAAACCTAACATACCTTACGCTTCAATAAACTGCTAACATAAAACAAAGTTCCAATACTTAAGCAACAGTTAAGTAATTACAATTGCATGAACCAAGCTGATCAGGTAGAAGCTGATGTGGTCCTGTTTACTAAGATGCTATCAGAATTACGTTGAGAATTGTTTCAAACTCCTAACTCTTTTCGAAACATTAACGCAATACCTATGATTTCTTGTTTGGTTCGTTTTGAAACATTAAGCTATACATCTGATTCTTGTTTGTCACAGGGTCAACATAAAATTTATTAAAACATTTTATGTTTTTTTGCTAATGTCTTTATGTTTTATACAACTTTAGCATAGTAATTTTTAAAGAAACTAACAAAAATTTATCAATGACATAACTAGTTATATAGCTATTCATGAATAGCTAATCTAACAGGGTTGCCAAACTACCTTATACATGATCAACGCGGATACCGCTAACGGGACACTTTTCTCTCTTAATAATTCTAGCGGTATATCATCTGAACTGTGGCATATAATGTAAAGACAAACCTAACACACTTACGCATGAAAACTGTAACATTTACAAAGTTTCACAGTTACAACAGTAAAGTAACTAACGTAACATACAAAAAACGTAACTTATCCCACTTTCTCAAGCATATCTCTAACATAACAATGTTAATTTTAACTTAACTATAATAATAACCAAAATTTATATAAATTGACTAATTATCATACAGATCATACTGATTTAGCTAACGTAATAAAGGTTTCACATATAAAAGCTACATAGCATAGGCCCAACTAAGGCAGTTATTGTGGGAGTGTAAGTTGAACAATTTGTTACAAACTAACACAATACGCATGAATCTGCTAACATTAAAAAGTTCCCTTCTCAACAGTGAAGTAATCTAAGCATCATCATCAAAACGTAACCCGGCATCCTTATCCAAGCATATCTCTAATATAGCAATGTTAATTTTAGATTTACTGTGTATATTAAACAAAACTTATCATAAATTGAATTATCACACAGATCAAAGAATATAGGCTACGTAACAAAGTTTTCAACAGTAATAAAGCTAACTAGCGCATCATCTGAATAGAATATAATCAAACGACAAATCTAACACACTTAAACATGGGTAATAAACTGGTTAACGTTCAAAGTTTCACAGTTAAAACAAGTAAAAGCAACTAAACAATAACATACAAACGTAACTATTCACACTTCTCAAGCATACTTCTAACATAGCAATGTTAATTTACATTAAGATTGTAATATTTAACAAAAAATTATATAACATTGTATTATTAAAATTCCAATA
The DNA here is from genome assembly GCA_015478945.1 of Trachelipus rathkii. Taxonomy (NCBI): domain Eukaryota; kingdom Metazoa; phylum Arthropoda; class Malacostraca; order Isopoda; family Trachelipodidae; genus Trachelipus; species Trachelipus rathkii. The sequence goes on from JABUQX010067369.1 coordinate 24,266, forward strand.
ACCACACAGATCAGTGATAATCGGCTAACGTAATAAGGTTTTCACAATCAATAAAGTATACCTAGCATTGCCCAGACTGGGACATAATGTACACAACAAACTACCAATACGCCTGAATAAACTGTTAGCATTAACAAAGTTTCGCACTTAACATCGTAAGTAACTAACATTGCATGCAAAACGTAATCTATCCATACTTTTTTCAAGCATATCTCTACATATTAACGTTAATTTTTAATACTTAACATAATATTTAACAAAATCTTGCATAATCCTGTCTAATTATCATACAGAGCAGCGATATATATTACATAGTAAATATTTAACAATACTTTTAATCATAGACCTACTACCTATCATAATCACAAATAAATGCAAACCTAACAAAGTTTTTCCCAAACATAATATAAAATAACAAAGTTTTATCCAGACAACTAACGCTAAAAAGAAGTTTTTAATAAATATATGGTAAAGTGTATGTAATATCCGAATTTAAAGCAGTTAATCAGTAAATAGTATTCAAACCACTCGTCCAACATCCCCTTGCTCCAACATCACCGTTTCATGACCTTCTGGTCTATTGATCTATTGATTTCCGGTCAATATCGAGTAATATTTCGGATAAACATAGTACAAAAATAATTCCCCTTATATACTAACAAGTAATTATGGCTAACGTACCATTGTTTTTCCATTAAATAAAGTGAACATAGGCAATCACAGAACTAAGAATATACTGTAAAAATGACAAACTAACAATGGTCTTCACACGAATCAACTACTAACCTTAACAAGTTCCATACCTTAACAACAGTAAAGTACCTAGCGCAGCATACAAAACGTAAACCTATTCCACTTGTTTCATCGCATCTCTAACATATCAATGTTTAATTTTTACATTAACACAATTGATTTACATCGTCATATTTCGAGTATATTTTGGATAAACAATCAGCAACAAAATAGTTCTTTATATATCTAACCGCGAATATTTGCTAACAAATAAATGTTTTCACATTAATATGAAGCTAGAAAATAATGTAAACGACACCTAACAACTAACTTAGCTCAAATAACCGTTAACAATTACAAAGTTCCAACACTTAACACCAGTAAAGTAGCTAACTTTACATTGCAAAACGTAACCTATCATACTTTTTCCAAAACATAATTCACTAACATTTACGTTAATTTTACATTGACACAGGAATACTTGACAAAAATTTATCATTCCTTGTCTAATTTAATCATACAGACCCAACGAATAATGTATGCTAACTAAGTTTTAGCAAACATGACTAAGAGAAGAACTTTGATATATTCATTGTAGGAGTAATAGATTTACTGAAATTAACATACACAATCAGTAAATCTGTAAATCAAACATCAACCCCTCCCCACCCCTCCCTCTATTACCTTTGCATCTATTAATCTACTGATTCATTGTAATTTTGTAGTATCATTCGGGAATTGTAACAAAAATAGTTCTTTAATATACTAACCATCGAATGTATTGTAACGTAACAACGTTTTTTTTACATTAATAAAGCTCACATAACATAGCTGAACTAAGATATAATATACACGACAAACCTAACCACATATGTTACGAATAAAACTAACTAGCATTAAAACCTTCGGCTCTTAACGAAGTGGAAAGTATCTAACACTGTAAAACGTAACCTATTCACACATTTTCAAAGCATTCTCTAATTATCAATGTTTAATTTTAACACTTAACTTCGTAATATTTACAAAATTTAGCATAAACCCTGTCTAATCTATATACTGACAACGAATATATTTGGTTAACGTAACAATTTTTTACATTTCGTCATATTTAACAAAAATTCATCCATAACATCGTAATGTCTTCTAAAAATGCAACTTCTGCTATTTCTCGAGTTTATTAAATCGAACATAACAATAAAAACAAAATTCTATATCCTGACATAAATAAACAATAAGTTATTTGAAAATCAATTATAAAAGTGTAAATAGTTTACTGATTTTAAGGCGGGTGTATCAGTAAAATTCGTAAATCACCACCATCAGTTGCAATTCCTATTTCCATCTCTACCTATGATCTATTGAACTTATTGATTCCAAATATATTTATATTTATGATAAACATAACATTAAACTAAGTTCTTTATATACTGACCTACGAATATATGTTTACGTAACAAAGTTTTAAGCATCAATAAAGTAATATATCATAACCGACAAGAATATAATGTAAGCAATGCACCCAAAACATCATGGTAATCATAAGAGCTACAACCTGAAATTTCCTACTTATCAAGGTAAAGTAGCTAACAGGTCATACAATATTCGATATGTTCCCACTTTTCCCGCATATCAGCAACAGGTAAAGAAGTATTATCTACCAAATATCCCCTTAGCAAAGTGACCAATCTATCAAAGATACCAGCATCTTCAACATGAATTGAACTATCTTATCAAAGGTGTTCATGCGTTTCGACTATACATCATTTGAACTAGTGATAAACGTATACCTTAGAAATTGGGGTGCAAACCTAACATACGCAACAAAACCTATCCTAGTCACGTTCCTACACATCATCGTAGTTAAGCACAGTAATATCTTATAAAATTCATCATTTTCTAATGAATTGCCTGTAATTTTCATTGTCATAGTAATATTTTACATAACGTATCTAACTTACGAAAACAGTTTTTCATAACGAGAGTTAATCTAAGCACACATCACTCCGAGAAAGGAAACTCCAGGATGCGCCCCTTTGAAAGAGTGCGAATCTGAGGGGGGGAATCACAGATCAGACGAAGGGGTATAAGTGGGCTTTACCTTTCCGAAGGAGGGGTAAGGCCTCAGCCCTTCGGGCTGAGGCTCAAAACCCGCTTACACCCCTTCGGTGTAATCCCCCCTCTCAGGATTCGCACTCTTTCAAGGGGCGCATCCATTGGGTTTTCTCTCGGGAGGTGATGTGTTGCTTTAGATAAACCCAATATATGGCCCCTTGAAAGAGTGCGAATCCTGAGAGGGGGGGATTACACCGAAGGGGTGTAAGCGGGGTTTGAGCCTCAGCCCGAAGGGACTGAGGCCTTACCCCCTCCTTCGAAGGGGTAATGCCCGCTTACACCCCATCGGTGTAAACCCCCCCCCTCAGGATTCGCACTCTTTCAAGGGGCGCATCCCTTGGGTTTTCTCTAGGGAGGTGATGTGTTGCTTTAGATACTCTCGGTTAATGAGAGAAAACTGTTTATTCGTAAGTTAGATACGTTTTGGTAAATATTCCTATAACAATGTGAAATTAACACTGATTTGTTAGAGAAATGATGAGTTTTGTAAGATATTACTGTGTTAACTGACGGCGATGTGTTATAAACGTGAGCCTAGGATAGGTTTTTGTTGCGTAATGTTAGGTTTGCCCCCAAAATTTTGCTAATGTATACGTTTATTCATAGTTCAAATGATGTTATAGTCGAAACGCATGACACTTTGATGAAGATAGTGTCAATTCTTAGTTCAATGCTGAATTCTTTGATAGATTGGTCACTTGTTAATGGATTTTTGGGTAATAATACGCGCTTTGCTGGTTGCTGAATTGCGGAAAAGTGGGGAACATATCGAATATTGTATGACCTTTTGCTACTTTACTTTGATAAGTAGGGAATTTTCAGGTTGGTTTAGCCGAATTATTCAATACGCATGGTATGTTAGGGTTTTATCTGTACATTATATTCTTTGTCAGGTTATGATATGTTAGCTTTATTGATGCTAAAACTTTGGTGCGTAAGCATATATTCGGTAGGTCAATATATAAAGAACTTAAGTTTTATGTTATGTTTTTCCAAAAATGATACTCGAAATATGATTTTAATCAATTAATCAATAGATCATGGAAGATGGGGTGGGGGACTGCAGGGATGGGGTGGTTTGATTTACTTGATTTACTGATTTACGCTTTAGGATCAGTAAACTAATTACGCTGTATGTGATATTTTTATTCAAAGACTTATTTTATGTTATGTCAGGATAAAATTTTGTTATTTTTATGTTATGTTTTGGTTAAAACTTTGTTATGTTTGCAAGTATTGGTTGGGGATTATGATATTTAGAGATGTTATGATGAATTTTTGTTGAATATGACGAAGTTGATGTCAGTACACAAGAACAGATGGAGGTATAACCAGTGCTGTTTAGATCATTTGACAGGAACTCACTAAATTTTTTTTGTTAAATATCTACGAAGTTAGTGTAACATTAACATGATAACTTTAAGATATGACTTGAAAAAGTGTGAATAGGTTACGTTTTGTAAGCGGTGCTGTTAGATACTTTGCTGTCGTTAAGTGCCGAAGTTTGTCTAATGCTAGTAGTTTATTCCGATACATATGGGTGTTAGGTTCGTCATTGCTATATTATATCTTAGTTCAGGCTATGTTATGTTAGTTTATTAATGTAAAAACGTTGTTACGTTAGATATATCGTTGGTTAGTATATAAGAACTTATTTTTTGTGTTATTTTATAGAATGATACTCGAAAATGTGACATGAATCAGTAGATAATAAGAATCAAAGTTTAACTGGAGTGAAATGGGTGGAGAGGGATTGATTGGTTTGATTTACCTGATTTAACTGATTTATTGTTTTACGCTAATTGAGCGATTACTAATTCTATATATTTAAGTCAAAGACTTATGTAGAATGTAATGTTTTGGCTAAAACTTTGTTATGTTTTACAGTTATTCGTTGGTCTGTATGATATTTACACAGAAAAAAAAAATTTTTTGTCATATTACTTTATATGTGAATTAACATTAATATTTAGAGATATGTTTGGAAAAAGTATGAATACGGTTTACGTTTTTTTAACGCATTGTTAGTCTTTACTGGTGTTTAAGTGGTGGAACGTTTGTTAATGTTAACGGTTTATTCGAGCGTAGTTGTGTTAGGTTTTGTCGTTGTTAGCTTTATTGATTCTTAGTTCTGGTAATGCTATTGTTAGCTTTATCAATGTGAAACCACTTATTATGTTAGCATATATTCGCTGGTTAGTATTAAGAGACATTTTTGGGTTAATGTTTTAATTTAAACCATAAAAAGATACCAGCATAAATAGTGGTAATGTAAAATTAACATTATGTTTTAGAGATATGCATGAAAAGTGTGCAAGGTTACGTTTTGTACATGCTGCGCTAGGTATTATACTGTTTTAGTATGGAAACTTTGTTTAATGTTAGTAGTTTTAATTTGTGTGTTAAGGTGTGGTTAGGTTTTGTCATTTTACAGTATATCTTAGTTCTGGTGATGCTATGTTCCTTTATTAATGTGAAAACAATGTTACGTTAGCATATTATTCGTTGGTTAGGTAATAAGGAACTATTT
>JABUQX010067370.1:0-2500 GCA_015478945.1 Trachelipus rathkii
TTCTACCACACCTCCACCTCTATCTTTCGACGATTCTCTTTCCCCGTCTCAACTTCCAGCGTCCGGTTTTCGATCTCCTCCCCCGCCTGATGTCCCCCCTAAACTTCATTTCAAAGTTGCACATCCTATCCCAATTCCAAAACCTCCTTTACCACCACCTCCGCCTATCCCACAAGGTTCTTTGCTTCCTCCGTCAAACCTTCAAATTGCGACTTCGCAGCTCCGACTCCCGGCTCCGGCTCCGGCTCCGGCTCCGGCTCCGGCTCCGAAGCCCTGGTTCGCAATCTTCCTCACAACCGAAGATCTGAAATTAAAAGCAATGAATGCTCTTTGCGAACCTGGACTTAAAATAAATAACACTATCGAAGAGAAATCTGGGTCGGAGTCAGATAGTTCAGAAGTTTCAGGAATCCTGCCCTGTGGTATCTTGTCAGATGAAGAAGTAAAATTTGACAAACAATGAGACCAATTGGAGCATGCAGAAAAGCGATTGAAAAAAGACAATCTACCAGTAAAAGACTTTCAACCTAAAAATCATCTAGAAAAATGCAAAGTAGAATTCCATAAGGCATTAGATGAAACAATGAAAATCGACCGGAAATCAAAGTTAACAGTTAAAGAGGCCATCCCTAGCTATCTTAAAATTTTCCAAGATGCGGCTTACACAATTACAGCTTTGCCTCCTAGTCAAGTGAATGTTGGGAGCTTATTTTCTGATTTAAAAATAATAAAATCGGATCCAAGGACATTGTTGAAGGTGGATTTTACTGAAGAAGTTTTATTTTTAAGAAATAATTGTTTTGAAGAAATTTATATTACATATGCTCAGGCAGTTCAAAGAGAAATTATTTTAAAATTTAAGAAGAAAGTGAATTATAATTTCTTTTTTTTAATAAAATATCTGTTTTGAATAAAATTATATTACATATTTTCAGGCAGCTCATAGTTCTAAGAGGAATTATTTTAAACTTTAAGATGAAACTGAAATATAATTTTTAGTTAAAAAAAAATAATAAAAAGAAACAAAAATAGCTTTTTAATAAAATTATTTTACGTAAATATTTGTACAGGCAGTTCATCGTTCAAAGAAGAATTATATTAAAATTTAGGAAGAAAGTGAATTATTATTTTTCTGTATTTCTTAAAAATATTATTTTCTATAAAATATTTTCGAAGTTTTTAATTCTAAGTTAAAGATGTCATTAATAAACATTCAATTTCATCATACCATAAAAATTTTGTAACAGGGAATTAATGATTTCATGTGTAAACGGAGAAGGAATTACTAGAAGCCGGAGCCGAAGCTGAAGCCGGAGCCGGAGTCGGAGCCGAACAATTTTAAAATGTTGGAGCCGGAGTCGAAGTCCGAGCCGGAAAAAAAATTTGCCAGTTCCGCAGCCCTGATTACCAGGGAGCCGTAATATATTCAATTTTACTGTTCACTTAATAAACACACGTGCAGCGAGAATAACTAATCACGTGCTGACATCGTGATATGAAATTATAGATGCCACTTACAATGTTGCCAACTTTTGTAGGTGAGAAACCAATATTTACGGGTAAAACCCGAAACTTCAGAACATTGCCTGAAGTTGAATAGTTTAAAAACCCAATGTCATTTTCTAAATCCGAAGACCAGAATTAGATAAGATTAGGTATTTTTGTTTCCATAACATTCCGAGTGCTGAGCAGTGTAATGTATTGTGTGTAGTGAATTTACAAAAGATGCTGTTCACTCGAATAGGCCAGATTTCCTCCTATAGATAAGATCAAGATGTACATTGGAGATTTACTTTGAACACAAGGAAATAAACTGACGAACAGAAAACGTGGAAATACTAACCCATCCTAATTCTCTCAAAACTTGATGAAGAACATTTGTACGAAAGGACAATATTTCCAACTCAACAAATTTCCATAGCAAAAACTCTAGAGTGGAACTAGTTTTTCGACAAGAGTTTTTTCTTTTTTTCTTCTGCCTTATTCTTCTGTGGTATTGTTACTTTCGATCGAAAGCTGAAAGCTTGAGGAGATCACTTACGTTGAAAATACAAGTTTTGTTTTAATAATAGAGGGTACCGTACATATATATCAACTCAACAAATTACCATAACAAAAACTAGAGTGGAACTAGTTTTTCGACAAGAGTTTTTCTTCGGCCTTTTTCTTCTGTGGTATTGTTACTTTAGATCGAAAGCTGAGAGCTTGAAGAGGTCACTTACTTTGAAAGTACTAGTATTATTGTTTTAATAATAGAGGGTACCGTGTATATGTGTATATATATATATATATATATATATATATATATATATATATATATATATATATATATATATATATATATATATATATATATATATATAATATATATATATATATATATATATATATATATATATATAATCATTTTGAAGCGTAAAAACTTAATAATAAAGAAACAAATTCTCTCTCTCTCTCTCTCTCTCTCTCTCTCTCTCTCTCTCTCTCTCTCTCTCTCTCT
>JABUQX010067370.1:7500-25643 GCA_015478945.1 Trachelipus rathkii
CTATAATTGATATCCTGACCGTGAATCTGAAACAGAGATTGGATTCATACATGAAAATTAGTCAACGGTTCGGTTTCTTATCTCGTTTGAAAACTTTAAATCCCGAAGAGTTGAAACAGAGCTGTAAGGAATTTGCTAAAGTCTATCACAATAACATTAGCGCCAAGGAGTTAGAGATGGAATGTATGCATCTAACAGAATATTTGAAAGACCTGAAGAATAGTGAAAGTAAAAATACTATAAGTATTTAAGAACTATATCATCTTTTAGAAGAAGATGATATCGAAGACACGTTTCCGAATGTAGAAATAGTAATTAGAATCCTTTTATGCATGATGGTCACTAACTGGAGTGGGGAACGCTCCTTCTCAAAATTGCAAAGAATCAAAAGTGAACTGCGAAGTACAATACTTCAAGAAAGATTGAATAATTTGTCGCTGATACCCATTGAAAACAATGTGCTTAAAGAGATAGACTTTGTAGTAGTCATTCATGATTTTGCTAATCGAAAATCCAGAAAAGTACCTCTTGAAGCAGTATAGATTTTTTTAAGTATGTTCGCATTTGTTTGTAAATTTTAAAATATAAAAATAACAAATTATACTAACTAAAATGTTAAACGTTTCTGTTAATACTTATCCTAAATTTCTCTAAAAGGGCCCTATATACCCTAAAGTGCCATGGGCATTCACTTGGCTTAAGACGACCTTGCTCATCTTTGTTTTTACTGCATCTTACAAAACTCTGTTGGTAATATTCTCTAATATTCAACACCCTAATATTAAACAAGCTAGCCCCTCTTATTGATCAGTGGAGCCACTTGTCTTAAAACTTTTCCAATCAGAGTAGAATATTACGTTATATCGAAGAGATGTTCAAAGTGTTTTTAAATACGGGCCTTAGACTTTATTTTACCAAATATTTTTTGAGTAAGAATTATTTTCTAGCTTTAGTAACACATATTGGTGTACCTCTCTATAATTCTTTCTTTCATTCATATCATGACTGAGGAACCGGAGCCGCTGAACCGCAATGTTTTGGGTAAAACCGGAACTGTAGCTTGAGCAAAATCAGCTGGAGTATAAATTCTTTTGGGTGGACAAGAAGTAGGAACTGGGCAAATTTTAAAATGGTAGAAACGTACCATAAGTCGGAGGCCTATGTTTCAAAATAAAATGGAGTCGGGGTCAGGTTCAAGAGTCAGAGTGAGGGTGAGGGTGAGGGTGAGGGTGAGGGTGAGGGTGAGGGTGAGGGTGAGGGTGAGGGTGAGGGTGAGGTCACAGTCACCTTTAAAGATTTGTGCTTCATCAAAGTAAAAAAAGTAAATTATTTTCTTTAAACATCCGAAGATAATTTTGAAATTGGAATTTTAAAAATAAAAATTGGCAAATAGTATAAAATAAAATTTTGTAATAAAATATGACTTTCTAATATATATATATATATATATATATATATATATATTATATATATATATTTAATTTTATGCCGACATATATATTATATTAATATAATATTTTATATTTAGAATAATTTCATATTATATTTATAAATATATAATATATATATATATTATCAGTGGCACTGACCTTTCATTATTAATTTTCATGACGACATATATATATATTTATATATAATATTTATAATATATTATATATATTATATAATATATATATATTATATATATTATATAATAATATATATATATATATATATATAGAAGAGAGAGAGATGAGAGAGAGAAGAGAGAGAAGATGAGAGAGAGAAGAGAGAACGAGAGAAGAGAGAGAGAGAAGAGAGAGAGAAGAAAGAAGAGAGAGGAGAGAGAATAAAAATCTTTTTTTCAAATTTCTTCGACGTTTTCGCTTAACGAAAAAAAAGTTTTCGTTCTCGCTGGATTCTTCGTATTTTTTCGTCGTACAGCAAGGAATAATTGTTCCTGCCCTATATATTACTATATGAAAATAGAAAATTCATGTACGCCATAGCATAAATTTTTACTCTTAAGACAGAGTAGGGAAGCAAATTCCAAATGAATTTAGTTATTATAATTGCTATTGCAAATGTTAATTTGTTTTCTTTTTAAAATTTATTTTTATAAATCAGTTCTTTTTTCACCTTCAAATAAAAAATGTAATAGTTAGTTAACTTTACCATTAATTTATTTATCAAAAAAGACTCAAAAATATTGTAGGAGCTACCTACCCTACCTACCCTTTTATATATAATATATATATATAATAATATATATATATATATATATATATAATAAGTATATATATAATATATATTATATATATATAATATATATATATATATATATAATATTGTGGTGTGTGTGGTGTGTGTGTGTGTGTGTTGTGTTGTGTGTGTGTGTTGTGTGTGTGTGTGTGGTGTTATGTGTGTGTATTTGAGCGCACGTATGTGTGTGCTTTCCTCGTAGAAAATTTAAAATTCCCCGAAAACGGAGAGTCCAAAACCCCGCTCATAAGTTAAGGGAGAAATCCTTGAGAGCTCTATTTCCTCTCCTATCTCCCCTCTCCCCCCCCCCTCCAACGGCATTAAGGACATTAAAACCTAACAAGCGATTTAGCCGGACAACATAAGACCAAAAAAAAAAAAAAAAACCCAGAAAAAAAATGCAATAGGATAGAAAAATGGCTATCACATGTGTAATTGTATTATAGGCACTTATCCTATAAAAGGTAACTTCTCCCTTACCTGATAAAAGGATGTCCTCGAGGCGGGCCTCTGAATCTCAATGCTTTTTTTTTTAGGATGGTGTCATTTCTTTTACATGATAGAGTGGAGGTCAAGAGACCTTAAGGAAACTTGATAAAATTGATAAACATGATTAGAGAAGGTCATTGATGTTTTGGTTACTAACTATATATTTATTATATTTATGTTTAAATATATTGTGTTATTATTATATTATTATTATTATTATTATTATTATATTATTATAATTTTATTTAATAATTATTTTTCAATTATTAAATTATTAAATATTATTATTATTAATTTATTATTATTCATCTCAATATATTCTTATATATATTAATTATTATAATTATTATATAATTATTATATTATTATTATTTTATATTATTATTATTATTATTATAATTAAGTCATATTATAGATCTCATCGATTATTTTCTTATTCGTCTTTTGTCTTATTATTATTATTATATTATTAATATTATTATTATTATTATTATTATTATTATTATTATTATTATTATTATTATTATTATTATTATTATTATTATTATTATTATTATTATTATTATTATTTTATATTTATTAAATTTATTATTACAATTATTATATTATTATTATTATTATATTATATGTATTATATATATTATTTATTATTATTATTATATATATATAATTAATTAATCCAATTAAAAGAGAAACACTTTTTTCAATAACATATATTAAATTATATATTATGATTATGATAATTAAATGAATTTATTATTATATTATTATTAGTTATTATTTTATTATTGTTATTATTATTATTATTATTATTAATATTATTAGGATAATCGGTAGGATCTATCTCCTGTAAATTATTTGTGGGAAAAAGAAAAAAAATTGGTTATTTTTCATTTTTTTCTATGGGCATTATCGAACAAAATCTATAAACACTCATGGTCCCAGATGCACATTTTTTTTTTAAACAATGCAAAGTGAAATAAATTATAAATATAAAAATAAATTGCATTAAGTGAGGTTATGATACGTTAAGTAGGGATATGCTAAGTTATGTTAGTTTATATAGATTTAAACTTTAATATTTCTTTAATCAGCTTCTTCGTATTACAACCGTTTGAAGCGACTGGCAACTTTACCTTTATGCTTATTGGTTAAAAAGAAAAATACCTTCTAAAGTGGGGAAAAGTACAAAATTTTAATAAATACACCTTTTCAGTGAAAGATGCTACTGAATAGCTTATTATTATTATTATTATTATTATTATTATTATTATTATTATTATTATTATTATTATTATTATTATTATTATTATTATTTAAATAGAATACTGTAGCGCTTGTTTGATTCATTTGACATAGATAAAAAAAAAAATTAATTCTGCGATGAGAAACAGTGTGTTAAAATGAAATCTCCCAACACTGTCCCAACACTATCCCAACACTTTTTGTTTTGCTTCAAGTTTTTCTCCATTTTGTTCCCTTCCATGACATTCTAATTAGTAATTAATCATCTATCAATTACCAATTACTAATACCAATAACCTAATTATACCAATTACTTTGATATCTTCAAACGGTCCAGATTTATTATTAATAATATTTCAAAATAAGTGAATGAAAAAGGTTATATTTTTTTTCATATGTGCGTGTTGTAAGATGCAATTAAATGGGCAGTTATAGATATTTTAACAAGAAAACCTTGTAGTTGGAAACCTTCGTGAAAATCTGTGCCTGAGTTCTTTCCTCGGTTGACGAATCACAATAGATACTTTAATTCACGTCCTTCACTCGACAACAATTAAAAAAAAATATTTGAACTTCCTTCCCTTTGCAAGGTGAGAGTATTTAAATTATAACGAGAGAGAGAGAGAGAGAGAGAGAGAGAGAGAGAGAGAGAGAGAGAGAGAGAGAGAGAGAGAGAGAGAGAGAGAGAGAAGAGAGAGAAGAGAGAGAGAGAGAGAGAGAGAGAGAGAGGAGAGAGAGAGAGAGAGAGAGAGAGAGAGAGAGGACACAAAATTAAAGATTAAAACAACTAATAGAGGGTTGTTAGCACCATAGCACTAAAGAAAATTATCCAAAGGCGGTTTTAAACTAGATAAGTTGATCGAGACGCCTGAGGCTATTACAAAAGTTTTTCCAATACAAGAATTAAAAATAGAAAATCAAATGATTTTCGTCCAAATCAGAAATTAAAGAAATTATTTTTTAAATAGATCGTCTATCTTATTTTATTTCTTTATTTTCACCATGGTAATTTTTATATATTTTGTATATTTACTATTCATGGCCTATCTGTAATTCTTAAATAATAATAATAATAATAATAATAATAATAATAATAATAATAATAATAATATAATAATAATAAATAATAATAATAATAATATAATAATAATAATAATAAATAATAATAATAATAATAATAATAATATTAATAAAATAATAAGTAATAATAATAATAATAATAATGGCAATAATGATAATGGTAGTGATGAAAATTGTTATCTGTCTATAGGTTTACTTCTAAAATAATAATAATAATAATAATAATAATAATAATAATAATAATAATAATAATAATAATAATAATAATAATAATAATAATAATAATAATAATGACATTGCACATTATATTAACAATATTGTGCCTCCATGCTTAGATGAAATATTTTAGTAAAATTTACCGATGAATTTCTCTTGCACATTAATGAAACATAATTCCTCCATTCAGATTTTATAGTATCTCTCGATGTTGAAAGTCTGTTCACTAACGTTCCAGTTAAAGAAACAATAGACATTATATATTTAAAGAAGTTTATGAAAACAGAGATAAACCACCACCTAATATTGAAAAAACTATTTTGAAAAAGCTCTTAAATATATGTGCTACAGAACCCCTTTTAATTTTAATAATGAAACCTTTATACAAAAGATGGTGTTTCGATGGGATCTCCATTGGACTCAACGTTCGCCAATTTCTACATGTCTCATATTGAAAACCTAATTATGAATGATAATAATAGCACATTTAATCCAAAGACATATTTAAGATACGTTGATGACACTTTTGTCATATTTGAAAGTTCAAATCACTTGAAAAATTTCATAGAAAGACTTAAACAACTATCCGTCCTAAACTTACTTATGAAGATTTTAAAAATAAAAAACTGGCATTCCTAGATGTCTTACTTTGTTTTAAAAATGGTAGAGTTGAAAGAGAGGTAAATGTTAAAAGTACAGATAAAGGTTTATACACAAATTATGATTCAAATATATCCGAAAGATATAAACTATCAATTATTAAAACCCTAATTCACAGAGCTTAAAAAATAACTTCAACGTGGGGAATTCTTTAACAAAGAGGTGATAAGAATAATGAAAAACTTAATTAATAATGGTTACCCTCAATTTAAAATAGAAAAAATTATTAAAAGAACTATAAACAACATTTTAACTTCAAATAAAAATTCACTTGACATGGAAAGCAAGATAACTTTTTATTTTAAATCATTAAATTTGACAAACCTTTCTAAGAGAAGAGCAAAAATTAAACATAATTGTCAAGGAACATGTTAAGTCGGATAAAAGTGTAAATGTAAGAAGCTACTACACACCGAGATGAGTGTCCACATATTTTAGTAAACGTAGTCATTGTTCGGAGGATTACAGAAGTTATGTTGTGTATCAATTTAATTGCAAAGAAGTAGGATGTAATTCCTGTTATATGGGATACACAACTAACACTTTAAGAACCCGAATTATGCAACACAGGTATAATGAACCCAGTAAAATATGGGAGCATTACACCACGGATCACAAATCCCCTCCTACAGTTGAAATTACTAGTTGTTTTAAAATTTTATTTCAAGTTGGTAATTTCAACTATCTTCGTATAGCAGAATCTCTTTTTATTAAAAAACTTAAGCCAGACATCAATGTGAAATTTAATTAAATGAATGAATGCTTGAATGTTTTTTTGAATATTTGAGTGTTTTGCAGGTACACCTAGTATCCATGATAATAGCTGTATTTGCAAAATAATGTAAGCTTTTTTGATTTTTCATAAAAATTATTTTTTAAACTTCACAATTAATGTAAAAATAATTTCAGATTTTATATTTAGAAATTTATTTTTGTAAGCTGTATTATAAATAATAGCACTGTTGTTTTTTTAACTATGATAATAGTTAGTTAACCGTGATCATGCCTGAAGTATACAGGCGAAATATTGGTACAATATTAAAGGCTTCAACTTCTTTTTATTCTAGAATAGTCCTTAATATATTTTCTTCTGAAAATAAAGAATTATTTAGAAGAATAGAAAGAACTTGTAAAATGTACGTTAAAATTGACGATGATCTAAATTTTCTTAAAATAATAATAATAATAATAATAATAATAATAATAATAATAATAATAATAATAATAATAATAATAATAATAATAATAATAATAATAATAATAATAATAATAATAATAATAATAATGCCATTATTACCAGTCATAAATATTTTTCATAAATCATTGAGATGAAAACTAACATATATTTCATGTTTGAGGTTGTCAATTATTATTAATTCAATTTGCAAATCTTTACATTATGAGAAATTTAATACATAAACCTAAATTATATATTGTGATTTGAAATGTTTTATAACTATTTCATATGTATTGATTTGAGTACGAGAGGTCCATATCTGTGACAGTTTAGTCCCTTATATATTTCGTGCTGAGTGTGAGAGATCTGTATCTGTGAAAGTTTAGGTCTCTACAGTATCTATATTTAATGCTGAGTATGGGAAGTCTGTGTATGTGAAAGTTTAGGCCCCTAACATATTTGAGATATCTGTCTCTGGGAAAATTTAGGACCCTATCCATATTTCACGCTGACTATGAGAGGTCGCTAAATGTGAAGGTTTAGGTCCCTAACATATTTGAGATATCTGTCTCTGGGAAAATTTAGGATCCTATCCATATTTCACGCTGGCTATGAGAGGTCTCTATATGTGAAGGTTTAGGCCCCTAACATATTTGAGATATCTGTCTCTGGGAAAATTTAGGACCCTATTCATATATCACGCTGAGTATGAGAGGTCTGTACCTGGGAAAGCTTCGGTACATTATATAGATCTCATGTTAACTATGAGTGGTCTGTTTCTGTTAAAGCTTAAGTTCTTGTCTCATTCTGTGTATAATAATAGGTCAATATCTAAGAAAGCTTAGGTCCTTATTCTGGTCTCATGATGAGTATATAAAATCTGTATCTGTGTAAGCATAGGTCTTTATCTTGATTTTATGTTGAACACAAGAGGTCTATATTTGGAAAAAGCTTGGTTCTTATCCTGGTCTAATGATGAGTATAGGAAGTCTATATATATACATATATATATATATATATATATATATATAGTATATATAGGTATATATATATATATATATATATATATATATATATATATATATATATATATATATATATAATAATAATAATAATAATAATAATAATAATAACAATAATAATAATAATAATAATAATAATAATAATAATAATAATAATAATAATAATAATAACAATAATAATAATAATAATAATAATAATAATAATAATAATAATAATAATAATAATAATAATAATAATAATAATAATAATAATAATAATAATAATTTTAATAAGCATAGGTCTTTATATTGATATCATGTTAAGTATGAGTGGTCTGTATCTGGTAAAACAATTCTTCTTATGATGGTTTCATGATGAGTATAGGTCTGTATCTGTATAAGCATAGCTCCTTATCTTGATCTCATGTTGAGTATGAGTGATCTGTATCTGGAAAAGCTTATGTTCTTATGATGGTCTCATGAGGAGTATAGAAGGTCTGTATCTGTATAAGTATAGGTCCTTATTTTGATCTCATGTTGAGTATAAGTGGTTTGTATCTGGAAAAGCTTAGTTCTTTATCTTGAACTCACGTTTCTTCGCGTCTGCCAAAGGAAGGAAATTTCTTTTTGTATATATATTATTTTTTTTAATCGTTGATAATTCTTTCTAAATTACCCTAGTCGTGTATTCATGAAATTACTTTCTGGAAGCTCTTAGTTTGTTAAGTGAGGTTATAAGTTTGGAAGAGGGAAAATTTAATGATGATCACTCACCGTGGTTATTGTCATTATACAATCTCTTCCGACATGTTTGCCAACAGCATAACAGCATTCAACGAGGATATTCCTACAGGTTGTGTGATGATGTAATGCAAATTGCAAACCTTAACACATCTATGCCGTCATCCGATGGTTAAATTTTTAAATTACATACTATCATCAATTAATTGTTAAAGAAATTTGAGGTTCATGATTTCATATACTAATTTTGATTAAGATTTTGATGTGTATGTTGAAAATAAAAAGGTGTATAAATTTTCACGTATATACATAGATATTTTATGATATAATAATTACTAATTAAATAATAACTATTACACATCTGGTATTATCATTGGGAACCATTTGTATTTTATCGCACATACTTCCAAAGTGAAAAACGGTACAACTTCAAAAAAATAGTTGCCAGATTAGCACTTGTAAAGGCTAGGGTAAAACAAAAGTGTATGAAACGAAGATAAGGGAGTATTGTCATTTGTTTTTTTTGTTTTTTCTCCTCTTCTTTTTTTTTTTTATTACAATTCAAAATTATATATTTATATATTCAAAAGATTTGGTGTGGATTAAAAAATAACAACTAGCGGCTATGAGAACAGAACGGAAATCAGGCTCATAGTTTCCCGAATTGAAAAAGCGAAAAGTGGTTAAAGCAGCAGGCTGTTACAATAGAAGGAAAAAAAGAAAAAAGAAAGGTTAACAATACGTTTAATTGTATAAATGCTTCAATCATGATTCTCCAATGATCGGCCGTTTGTGACGTCATTCACCCACGCTGCCGGTTGTGAACGGATGAACATGTATACTATATATACGGTACATAGAGGTACTATAGAATATACATAGTCATTAGGTACTACTAGGTATACTTTATATATATACATATATATATATATATATATACTATATATAATATATATATATAGGTACTATATATATCTATAATTTGATATACTATAATAAGTTAGCTATATAATAATTTAATATAATTATATATGTAATATATATATATATCATATAGTTATATATATATATATAATATACTATATATAATATATATATATATATAATATATATATATATATATATAGTATTATTGGATATATAAAATATATAAAAGCAATATAAAATACTATAAAGTATTAGTATACCAAGTATAGGTTTCCTTATCAGGAGTTCAGGTTTCCGTAGTTTTTTTTTTCGTTGAGCCAGGTACTTAACCAACGTATGATGGACTAACAATTTGTTCCACAGACCCAAGCCAAACACCACAACACACACAACACAACACACCACACACACACAACAACAACCACCACACACACACACACAACTCTCGTATCGCTCAATATCTCTCTCTCTCCTCTGGTTACCTTTTGACGGTGTTCTTCAGATCGGACTGTCAAGGCTGTTTCCTGAGGGTCAGTTTCCTTTTGATCGTTTCAAAAAAAGTCAGTTGTTAACGATAGTATGAGCTGTCAGGTGTTTAGTGGTTGTCCTGTGCAACTCTGATCCATTGCTTATGTACGCTTTTAATTATTTATCTAAAATCAATATCAATATACTATATAATATTACTATATACGTATATATATAGATATATATATAATTATTATAATACTATAATCAGTGAAATTATATATATATATATATACTATAGAAGAATATATATATATCTATCATATATATATACAGTATATATATAGGGTATGGATATAATTCACTATATTATCACTGATTATACCATGACCAGTGAACAACACATTATTCCTTAAATGTTATTTTAACTCCAAAAATTAACAATCCCTGTATAATAATTTATTAAGAAGCTAAAGAAGGTAATCATACACGGATATTCAACATGATATTTTAATTAATCTAACATTCGACAATTGTGATTTCGGAAATTGGGTATTTTATTCTATCTTTTTTTATCACATTAGTATTTGGTTGAATCATTTATTATTTACTTCATTATCTATTATCTTATATATTTATGATTATACTTCATTATTCATTATTATCCTATCTCATTATTCATTATAGTTTAACAACTTTTAATCTAAACCCACTACACTCAAAAATTGTATCTACTTTTATTTATAATTTTTATTACTTATTACGAAACCAACAAGAAACTATTGGTGTTTATAATTGGCTTTAGTCTAAAATTGTTCAATTGCTTCGTGCAAAATTACTCTATTCATTATTGTGATTCATTGCTGTCAATATTACTTATTATTTCATGGATTGATTATTATCTATTCAAATTGTGTAAGTATCTATCGATTTATTATTTATTATTATTATTATTAATGGTGTTATTAGAACGTATTCGTCACCCCAGCAGCCCTTTTCAGTTTATTATTAGTAATAATATTTATTATTATTATTATTAGTAGTAGTAATAATTATTATTATTATTGATGATTGCATTAGAAATTCTGAATGAAAATTTGGCCTACTTATATTCGAAACCCATCGCTACTAGAGAGAGAGAGAGAGAGAGACGTAGAGAGATTGGAAAGTAGTTTTATACCCTCTGTGCTGTGTACCCAAATGGGGTATCTTCATCCGAAAATGACCTTTTTTCGAATGCTTAGCTTACCGCAAGCAAGTTTAGCCCATTAGGTCAGCCCTTCAGCCAGTTTGGGGCGGGTGGTATCGAGCAATGGAAAGTGATCGGTTATTGTTTCTGTGGTGCAATGCTTGTACGTCCAGTTCGTTCGAAATACATGTGTGTGTGTGTGTGTGTGCGTGTGTGTACTGTGCTTGAGCATACAGTACATTTTTAAGGTACAGTAATTCTAAGCCAGAGTGTAGAGGATGCAGTATAAATGTAGTTAGTTACACAAGCGTTACAATTAATTTGTATAAAGATATTTGGTAACCCGTATTATATATTATTAATATTATTATTATTATTATTATTATTATTATAAATTACTTTTAATAACTTTATGTAGGTTATTATTCATTATTAATTATTAATACCATTATTATTAATTATCTTTAGAGGTAGTGTCTCAGTTCCTTATGCATTTATTAATGTAAATATTAAGGTATTATTTCGGTTATATCATTGAGGAAATTTCACATTTATAAGTAGTACTTAATGTCTGCAGAAATGGTGTATCGCTGTATATATCGTGTGTGTGTGTGTGTTTGTGTGTGGTCTAAATATGTGTGTGTGTGTGGTGTTGTGTGTGGTGTGTATGACGGTATATAAGTTACGGTAGCTGGATATACACTTAGGTATGTTTCAATGGATAATAATAATACATAATAATAATCAATAATAATTAATAATAATAATAATTACTAAAAATAAATTTTGTGTAATAAATGATTATAAAATATATATTTCGCTGGAAAACATAAAACTTACGAATAATAATTAATAATACATAATAATAATACTAATAATCAATAATATCAATTAATAATAAACAATCAATAAATAATATAGGCAACATAACACCTGAGGAGAGTAAAGAAAAATTTTGGCCAATAATTATCATACCTGTGGATAGTAAAGAAAATGAGAAGGAAACAAAAAAAAAATATATAAAAAATAAAAAAATAAAAAAATAAAAAACAAAACCAAAGAAAAAAATAATGAATAAATAAATAAAAAAATCATCAGGAAATCTAAGTAAAGAACAGTAAATTTTTCTGAAAGAAAAATCAATTTATCCAAAGTAGGGTTGGCCGACGCTCCAGGTGCGGTGCGAGGTGCGCACATTTTGGTGCGGTGCGGTGCGGTGCGCCAAGCAAATCCAGTCTACCGGTGCGGTGCAATTTTTAAAATATAGAGGTGCGGTGCGGTGCGACAAAAATTACCTGTGGTGCGTCGCGATGTGTGGTGCGCCAACCCTTTCGGTGCTCGGCCAACCCTAATCCAAAGGCTAAAGAAGAGAAAGCTTTGCAGAAGTGGTCGAGAAGTAAAAAAGAAAATACATCATTTTGAAGTTCCCACTTCACTCAGAGAGACTTTCCTGAAGCAGGTAAAGACTTAAGACTTAAGACTTAAATGAGTCACAGGAGATTTTACTCTCCATCAGCGGATTCTGAACGCTTAGGACTCTAATTCGCCGTCGACGAAATTACAAGTAACTTATTTATAACGAGTACCGGACTCTAAAACCACTATCTACCTTTATCCCATTTAATTTAATGAATATTAATTTATTATTTATATATACGTTTATATAATATTATTCTATTTTATAATATATTATATATTGTATTAAATATATATATATATTATATATATTTATCTATTCTAACCTTATAACAATATATGACAATGAAGAAGTATATAGAATTTAAAAATTTTCCTAACGTCATTTGATCAGACAAATGGTTTTCTACGTAAAATTTACGAAACATACAAATATAAATATATATTAACATATATCAAGGAAAATTAAATAATAATTAAAAGAGATTAATAAATTCGTCTAAATTTTTTTCTATGTTTATTTTATAATTTATGTTATAATAAAATTTTAAGTACAAATATATATATTACATTGAACATTCACCACTGATGTTTTAGGTAAAAAATATTCAATACTAATATTAATATTAGTTATTACATATATTATTATAAACTTGAATTATATATTAAATAAATAAATATTGAAAATACATGAGCATTTAATTATTGTGTTTAGCTATATAATTTAATTTATAAACAACATTTTGATTTCGATAAAATATAATATAATAATATAGTTATATTACTATTCATAAGATATTAATTTATATTTAAGATAATATTATATCTAACTATAAGCTGTCTTAATTGCCGTCATACTTCTACAACTTAGTAGCGTGACTGAAGTTTCGCAATTAGACTTGTAGGAGTTTTAGGGATCAGTAGTAGGTTCTCAAATAGCAATTACCTAATATTAGAGAAGTATTATTTTCCACTCTTACTTATGAACATTTACCTGTGAGATAGTGAAACATTATTTAGAATATAAAAAAGAATAAAAAAAGAAGAAAAAACAACTAATGATGTACGGGGTTAATAAGGGAATTAGGTTAATCCATTGGCAGAGTGATCAACATTCATCTATAACTTATTTTAAATAATTATAAAAGTAATAAAATTAGTTCTCAGGTTGGAATTTTAGCCGAGTTGAGCCTAGGTATTATCACTGAATCTGGTTTTAGCCTTTAAGTATATAGGTATTATTATAAATAATATTATAATATTTATATAATTTAATATATAATAATATAATTATATAAATATATAATATATAATATATATATTATAAATTTATTTATATTATTTAATAAATTATATTACCTATATATATATTATATATATATATATAATAATATATACTTAATTAATATATTTAACTATATATATTAATTATATATATATATATATATTATATATATATATATAATTATATATATATTACTTTATTATAAATTTTTTATATATATTATTCATTATAATATATACTTTGATATATATATAATATAATATATATATATATATATATTTATATATAATAATATTTATGGTAATATATTTATATTAATATATAATATATTAATATATACTTATTATATTATATTATATTATTTTATATATAATTAATATATTTATATATGTAATATATTAATTTATATATTAATAATATATTTAATATATATTATATTATTATACTTATATAGATATTATATATATTTATATTATTTATATATATAATATTAATTAATATATATATATATTATAATATATAATATATATTATATAAAAGTAAGTTTATTCATATTGTAATTACTTTAATATTATATTTACTTTTATTCTTATCTTTCTACCAACTTCACGGATTATGGTAGTTTACAAGGTCAGGTACTTTTATTACGGGTGTTCTACTTAATAACCTCAATAGTTACCTTGCAGAACCTAACAGTAAACAGGTTAATAGCTTCTTGGCCTTTTATTTCTTGAGTGGGGTCACCTTCTTTCACATAAGCTTTGGCTATTTTGCGAGCTTAGTTCAAACATCATATTAGTACGTAAATCATTTTATTTTTTATTTTATTTAAAATTATCTAATACTGTATAATATAGGGAATTAAACTCATTCTCATGAGTTATGGGTTTGATAAGATATAAATATTAAGTTATTATTAATTTAAATAGTATTGGTACTTTTTCTTCAAATTCAATAATATTTTTCCCATTCAGTAATATTTAAATAATTTTCATTATACATAAATGTCTCACTGACCAGCAACCGAATACGTTCCCTCTGAGTCGAGTAACTTCGTTAAGATATAACAATATTATACCTAAATTTCTAATAAACAAAGAATTTCTCGACCAAAAACAAACGAAATTATGTGCTTGTACCAAAATACAAGTTGTTTACATAAATAAGATACAAATATGATAACAAAATAACTTAATATAAATAATATATTTCATATACTGAATTTATATTATTTAGTAATAGATATTATAAATAGGATAAATATAACATAAAGAACTTTAAAAAGAAAACCTGCTTGTGCTCCGAAAAATAAAATTGTGCATTAAATAAAAATGATCTATTCTTCACATACGTGATTATTCTATCTATATTTGGGTTTATTCTTATAAATATGTAAATCATTGGCTAAGCTGTCTCACGAGTTGATTGGGTTGTTTGGGATGTCAGGGGTGGTGAGAGAGTTTTAAAAGCGCTGAGGTGTCTAGAGACAGTGGATCAGGAGTAGCTGTAAGTGGGGTAGGTAGATGGTGGTGCGTGTGAGAGAGGGAGAGGAGTGTTGTGTGACGAGTCGAGTGAGAATTGCGTAAGATGGGTATATATATCACTAGGTTACTATAGGGTATATATATAATTGGTTATTTAACATCAATTATATTAGAACTGATATTGGTAATTGGGTTACCAATATGTCTCTGAGGACGGCGTATGTCACCCTCGGCTCAATTTGTGTTAGTTAGGAGTTATATATATATCACACGAGGATATATATATCATTCATACATAAAATATTAAATCACATGGAAGAATATGGAAACGAAAATTGATACGCTCATCATTTTATTGGATATATTATAACTATTTATATGTGTCCTCTCTCACTTAGATGTGTTGTTTATAAATCCCATAGGACTCAATAATTTTGATTTTCTTCTCTTGTATTCAACATGTTTTCGTTCTTCCATTTTTTCCTATAGTGCTCTTATAGATTTTTAGCTGTGTTAGTTGGATTATTTTTTCGTGTTAGATGTGTTAATTCACATGATAATTACTTACTTTTTTCATATTCCTTTTTTACTCACACATTCTATTGTCTCATTTATCGTGATACTCGGCAATATGGCCTAGTAAATGTTTTAGTTCTTACTCAGATAATCATGGCCTCCCACTAATTATACTTCTTTCATTTACTTATTCACTGTACACTGTGCTACTGAAATTTTAACTTCAGAGCCTTTCGTTACATCTGCGTGTCTTTCCTTCTCTTTATAATCACTACTCTTCTTCTTCTGGCTCGTTTCTTTCGTTTTCTTTTCTCTCATACTTACTTTCTTCACTTTATTCTTCTTTTCTTATGCATTATATGCGCCACTTCGCTACATATCTTCTTGTTTTTGTTTTTTTTTTTGTTTGTTATATATACGATAGATTCCTGTTTATGTGGTTGTTTTGTTTAGTACTCGCTATAGTGTGAGAGGCTTTTAGTTAGCTTTTTTTCGCTAAAGGGATGTAGGATTGCTGATTTCGTTTTGCATTATTGTTATTGATTGTTTTGTTAGAGTTATGATTTCCCTGTGTTTTCTCATATTAGTAAAATGTTTGGGTGTGGGTGACGAACCCTCTGGGTTTAGACTAATTATCGTCTTATGATTTTTAATTGGTGTTTGATATCAGATATAGCTAGAAATTCATATTTTTAGCGGGTCATTGTTATATAGTTTCTGAGGTTGTCCTTGATACTACTCCTATTTTCTTTTTAGCCTTCTATTAAACCTTCACTAACTTATTTCGACGCATAATTCTTATTAAACACATTTTAAAACGCACAGATGTAATTTAAGTTTACCTTTACAATTCGCTTTCTTATATATTCAACATTATATGCTTTATACTATATTATCTTATATATATATACTTTCTTCTTTTACTTATTATTATATATCTTATTATATATATACTATATATATTTATATCTATTTCTTTATCTTATTACTATATATTTATATATACTTATAACATATATATTATATTATACTTATATTATTTCATCTTCTTCTTCTTAGCTATCTAGGCTTTTTTAAAATTCTTGCATTTTTTTTAAATTTGCGGTTTTTCTTCGTGTACTCTACCCTCTTCTTCTTCTTCTCTTCTTTATTTATTTTCATATCCACTCTCATAGCTTGTGATGGATTTCGATACCCAAGGACCATAGCAATTTGAGCGTGCAAGTGTTTGACACTACGCACGATGAAAGTACTAAAAGAAATGTAAACACTGAGAAAATGCAATAAGGAAATTTTAACAAGATGTCTGTTTCCTATTATTATTATTATCTCATTGCATTTATTATACTTAAAAAAACAGAGTTGTATCCCCGCATGGTTGAATAATAATAATACCATAAGTAACCAGGTTAGTGTAGTCTAAATTATATTTAACATTAAGAAATATGCAATAGTATACATTCATTTGCAATTAAATTTTTAGTAATTTCTTGAAAATTATTATTATCTTGAAATTTAAATTTTATTGTTCATATATTGAGTGTTAATTACCTATATTGACCTTTAGCAGATACTTAACAAGCCCACTTACAATGATGGTGTATAAATATTTTTATCAAACCAAATACTACGTTACCGCTCCTTTTATACATTTTATAATGTTTTTTTTGCACTTATATCCTATATATTTTGCAGTTGTCGATAAAACACTTTGTCTACCAAAAATTCAGCCAAAAGAATTTCTAGAAAAGACACCCACAACTTTTTTGCTATCGATTCAAACACCTCCTCACTCAGTGTACTCTAGTAGAAAACACTATAATCACCTATATAACATAGTACAATAAACAGAACAGTTGGTAATTCTACTAATCAATACGATTCATCTGTTTATATTTGTATACTATCAAAGTTAGTCAAATTATTATTAAAAATTCACTTAAAAAAAAAGGTAAATTGTCAAAGAGGATCATTCATCAAGAGGTGCCTAACTGTTATTGGGTAAAAA
>JABUQX010067371.1:5000-7500 GCA_015478945.1 Trachelipus rathkii
CTGCTACAGCCATCCAAAGGGGGTAGGGGTGCTGAGTCCTTTAGCTTGGGTACGTCAGTAGCTATGTGGAAAATAAATAGCCGGCATGTTTCAGCGAAAGATTCAGAAACTGAGATGACTCATACTGTCGATCAAGGTGCGGTTCCGCAGTGGTGTTGGAGCCGGATCTTGATATCTGCATACAAACATATAATAGGCCAAGTAAGGTATCTTTCCCCAGGTTAGTGAACCCATAGAACTTGATTTTATTGGTTTTAAAATCCTCGTGGGTGTTTGAGAGACCCCGCGAGAGGGTCCCAGATGAAACCTACAGAGTACATAGCTGATGAAAGATTCGGAGTTCACGAACGAGTTGAACCGACTTCTGTGTGCAAATATATATATATATATATATATATATATATATATATATTTAATATATTATATATATATATATATATATATATATATATATATATATATATATATATATATATATATATATATAACCGAACCTATTTAATGGGATAGAGACATCCTATCCCCTTAAACATGGTACCCATTAGCTGGTGGTGTCAGATCCTTGGAGCTGAGGTTTCAAGCCGCTACGCCCTTTCAAGGGAGGGGCTAAGCTGAACCTCCTAAGCTTGGATGTGGCAGTAGCTATGTGGAAAATAAGCTGCCGACATGCTTCTGCTGAGGAATCGATATCATAAAAGGAACCGAAGCCTGAGACGGTTCATGATGCGGACCCCTGCACCGGAGCCGAATCCGGTGTGTAGCCGCATCTTGAAATACGCATATAATAGTCCAAGTGAGGAATTTTTCCCTAGGGTAATGAACCAGTAGAACTTGATTTTAAGGGTTTCAGAACCCTCAAGATTGTATGAAGACCCCTTTAAGGGTTCCAGCTGAAAAAAAGAAGAAATAAAGAAAATATAAATGGAGTGTGTAAGAGAAGAAGACAGAGAAAGGGTGAAGAAGGAATACACCCTAGGTAGAGGTGGAGAAGGCGCATATTGCGCTGCACTGCACCGCAGCTTCTGCCGGAGTCAGAGTTGAAATCTGGTTACAAACGTATAATAGACCGAGTAAGGTATATATTTTTCTATGTTAAACCAGTAGATTCGAAATTTGGGTTTTTAGCATCCTCAAGGATGTCTAAGAAACCCCATAAGGGGTTCCGTACAAATAAGATGAAATAATGGAAAAACATAGAGTGCATAAGAGAAGAAGACGGAGAAAGGATGAAGAAGGAAAAATAACAAGTCTGATATATATATATATATATATATATATATATATATATATATATATATATATATATATATATATATATATATATATATATATATATATATATATATATATATATATATATGTTTAGCATCCTCAAGGATGTCTAAGAAACCCAATAAGGGGTTCCAGACAAATAAAAAGAAATAATGGAAAAACATAGAGTGCATAAGAAAAGATGACTGAGAAAAGAATGTCAAGAAGAGGAAAAAAAAATACAAGTCTGATATATATATATATATATATATATAACATACTATCCACTATAGAGATAAATATATATAATATATATATATATATATATATATATATATAGATATATAGATATATATATATATATATATATAAACTATATATATTATATATATTAATATATATATATATATATATATATAATATATATATATATATATATATATATATATATATATATATATATATATATATATATATACAGAGAAATATATGTTTAAATTAAATAAAAATATATGATTTCCAAATATATTTTGTGTTCAAATATCAGCCGAACAAGAAAAGCTTTGAAAACAATATATCAATATATTAAGCAGATTAGAATATAATTATCTTAACCTGCGGATATTCATATATTTGCTGTATCATGTTGGAAGATATGAGAAAATATACTCATATATTAATTTAAATATGTCTTTTAAACGAAATAGATCGTAATATTTGAGGAAATATACTCATAAAATATTAATTTAAATATGTCTTTTAAACGAAATAGATCGTAATACTTAACCGAATCTACTTATATATTTATTTTAGTAGAATGTATTTTAACCCGAATATTTTATATTAACGCTAATATATTAAAGGGTTAAATATATATATGATAATAATATATATATATATTATATATATATTAATATATATATTATATTTATATATATATATATTATATAGTATATTATTATATATATGACTATATATAGATATATATATCAGGTTGGGTCCAAGTACATTTTTTCAATTACAAGTACAAGTACTCTAGAATGTTCAAGTACAAGTACAAGTACAAGAACTCTAGAATTGTTCAAGTACAAGACAAGTATAAGTACATGGTATCAAGTACAAGTACAAGTAACAAAGTACTTATTGAAAAAACTTTCATATATATTATAATAAGATTATATATATATATATATTATATATATATATATTATATATATATATATATATATATATATATATATATATATAT
>JABUQX010067371.1:12500-42500 GCA_015478945.1 Trachelipus rathkii
TTTCAGATAAACTTCAGATATGGAAGAAGGTTTACTACATAAGTCTAAATCAGAATAATCATACGAAAGTATTTTTGGATTAAGGTAGTCCAATGAGAAAAATTTGCTATATGAACTTGCACAAGATCCGAGATAAATCAAAGTTACATACCCCTTCCAACAAATCGTGCATGCTATCAAAATAAATATTATCCATCACATGAAAACTAGGGATATCATTAAAAACACAAGCACTCTTAACGCCAGTTGCTGAAACATTGTTTAACACAAGATCATTATTATAATTTTCAGAATTACGAAGTAAATTAGCACGCTCTTTAGTCATTGTATGCATTTCATCTTTTTTAACTTTGCATAACCTACAACAATAACTAGCGTTAAAACTTTCAGTAAATCCTAAAATAGAATGCAACCCTAAATTGTCGCCGACAATTAAACCTAAAATAAAATGTATTTTAATCCGATTTCTTCCCTTTGATATAATTATTCCACTTTCTTCCAAAGTCTTTAAATCATTAATTAATGGAGCAAAGGTTGCTTTATTACCATATTGAAGCCTATCTTGTGAATAAAAAAGTTGAACTAAAAAAATATTTTTCAATTGAGAATTTAGCTCGGGTGGAAAACATTTAAGGGTCGCATAAACTGCCCCTAATTTGTGTATTCCTGCTTTTGACCCTAAAGCATTTCCAGTTTCAAATTCATCGAAATATATACAAATTGGAAAAATGTATTTCGAATTCAGTTTCAGATTTTTTAATTTCTTTTCACATAAAGCTCCATCTTTAAAGTCTGATAATATAGTACGGCTTGTGTTGTTCATATACGAAACCGCCTTTTCAAATACACCTTCTAAATTAAAAAGATTAGAAAGAATTTTGCTTAATGGAATATGCTGACCAGTTTTAAGTGATGGGCAAGCAATATAAGTACCATTACATGTTTTGTATGTAAGAACTTGATCAAAGAAAAAAGACTCAGGAGGCAAAAGGAAATCCCTTTCTTCCAAAATTGAAAAAGTGTAAAAAGTATTTTACAATAATTATGATATGGGTATTATTATACCGTTTTTTAAGGTTTATAAATATAAACTGAACTGGAAAGATAGAAATTAAGATTTAAGATCATCCATAGGCAAAAATTAATTTGGTACAATAGTTAGTTATATTAATAAAAGATTGGATTCACCCTCCATTTGCCAATGTACTCTGTTATTTATTATAATTAAATAATTTTCCATTGGGAAATTTTGGGCGAACAAACACTTTGCTTAAATCTAAAGGGTTAGGGGCTAGTGTCCACAGTCACCCCTACATTCTCCCCCACTAAGCCTAAACCCCCACCTTTACTTTCGACGGTGAAGAATATGACGGAGCTTAAACCCAGTGTTTTTAGGCAGAGAAAAGGGTAGTACAGCAAAGTGTTGTGTATATACTACATCAACAGAGAAATTAGATTACTTTGCTACATTTCTATGTTATTTTAAATTCTACGAACTACTATATGTTTCTAATATGGTACTTAATATCCTGCCCAATAACCACTAATAAATATTAGCCGATTTTTTCCAAATAGGACAGGACAGATAGTGTACAGTTGGAATAGGCGAATTTCTCTTCTGTTCTTCCGCTGAAACTCAAAAACAAAAGGATTAGAATTTTTCTTATTGTGATTTCCATCAGTACATTTCATTACAATTTTTGGCGGTGTCAAATCACAAAAATTACAATAAACTTGTCTGATGAAAATATATTAGGATTATTGAATATCCCAATTACCATAAAAAATTTTTTATATGTCTATATTAATATATATATACAAATATACCGTATAGTTTTAGTCAGTGGGGCATATATATATTTTTGTTTTTAGGTATACTAGCAATATAACCTTTATGAAACAAAGATATAAAGAGCAAGAGAAAGGTTTCTTTATGCTATGCTATATAAATAGTCTGGGAACTTCTTTTACGTTAAACGATAGTAGAAGGTTCAGTATGAGGAGAGTTTGAAAAAAAAAAAAAAATTGAAAATGACAGAATAGGACAGGATTCGAAGAATTTATATTATTTTAAATTCCCCATCCCATTTCTATATAAAACAAAAATTTCCCTTCTTTAGTATGAGCAATAGTTTGCTATTTAAATTAGTAATTTTTTTATTATGGCATGGTGTAACACCCGATTTACTTTTCATGGTGTTCAATTCTGTGCTTTAGTATAATTAGTTGTAAGAATTTAAGGAAGACGTTTCTTTGGTTTGAGGAATGTGAGTGAACGTTTCCATGTTCATGAATGGAAAATGTGATAAGGAATCTGTGTTTTTCATTTTTTCCACAGATGGGCTTACAACAGGGGAGCTTAATGGTTTTAAAGGAAGAAAATAGGGTGTATGTAAACCAAGGTTAGGTAATTTAGAATTTGATAAACAAGGGTTAGGTACATTAGAATTAGGTAAACAAGGGTTAGGTAACTTATAATTAGAATCTTGAGATTGACGAGGAGACAACTGACTCTCGTTCCGTTGCTTTGGAATTTGTTCCATTTTTGGAGGAGATGTTCTGTAATATTCAGTTTTTCCCTCACTAGAATTAATAGAAAAGTGTTCATTAGAAGAACTAGATGTATATGAATTAGAGAATCTACATGTAGTATGATTTTGAGGGTTAGACATTAAGTGTGGTTTAACACGTTGAGGACATTTCATCCCAGGATGGGGACCACTACAAAAAGGACAGATAGCCCTACGCACATTCAGGGGAGAAGATGTTGGAGGTAATTTAGAAGATTTACGAGATCGGCACTCAGATTTTACATGACCTGGTTTTCTACAATAACTACAAATCCCCAAATATTTGTAGCAATTGTGTATTTGGTGACCGACCTTTTTGCAAAATTCACACAGCAATGCTTTGCGCTCAACCGGATTTAAGTTGTGTGATCTTTTAGGATTAAAGGTTCGTTGATTTTTAAGAAGAGAAGGTTGATGATAACGATTACCACTATGATTTTTAGGGGAAGAAGTATGAACTTGGGCCTTAGAAGGATAATAAGTCTGTGTGTGATTCTTATATGAATGTCCTTTTATGTTCTGGGTAGAAGAGTTATGTGTGGAAAGAATAGGGGAAGTAAGATATTCTGGGTAATCTGAATATAGCATGTCAGCATATCCCACTATGTCTTCCCAAGGAGTACGGAAATTAATATTCTCCTCCTTCGTTTGTATATATTCTCTGACGCCTTGCTCTACATTTAAGGGCAGATTATTCAAGAAAGCAGTGTGGAGAGATTCGTGCCCGCTCATGTCTAAGCCATGGTAAGCACGACTAGCTAAGCGTTCTAATCTAATAGCAAAGTCACGAATACTCTCATTTTCATGTCTACGGGCAGTGTTATATGTTTTTACATAGTAAGCGTTCATGTGTCTCTCCTCGTCCTCATACCATTGGATGAGTCTCTTGTACAGAAAAGTAATCTGTATCGTTTTTAGTGACTTGACGATAGAATTGGAGAAATTTACCTTGTAATTGACTGCCAAGACAATGTAACCATTGATGATATAAATTAGGGAATTGGAGCCGGCAGTAAGCTTCAAAATCCTCTAAGTATGAAATAAAATTTTTCTTCATTCCCAACTTGTATTTCCCTGGGTCAGTTACATTAGATATCTGGGTAGATGTCAGTGATGTATTGAGTAACTGGGTCAAGTGCCCAACAGCTTTTTCTAGCATGTCAATCTTTTGTTTAATTATGGGCCCAGAGTACAAGTTTGGGGATTCAGGAGGATCATATACTATTAACTGGGGTGAGTTTAAATATGATATGGGAGGTAAAACAGGACTAATAGGAGATTGCTCGTCAAAATCTATAAGCAAATTGTCCAGTTTTAAATGTGGATTCATTGGTTTCATGATCTTGAGAATTAAATTGGGTAATGGGATTATCAAGTGAAATATCCATGTTTTGTACAATGTTTATAGTTTTAACACACTTATCAGTTAATTAAATATATCTATAACTATATTACTATTCTACCTCTAAGATCGTAAGGACTAAACTAACAGTTTAAGAATAGTAAGAAGTTTTATGATTTTATGATCAAGTATAAGGATTTGTTCTGAAATTTCTTCGGGAATATGAAGCAAATTTATGAAATGTTTTAAGAAATACTTTGTTCTGTGTTGTGATGCGACGAGTGGCGAAGTGATCAAAATCACAATCCAGTGGCTTAGCGAACGACAAGAACACAAGGTCCCTGTTCGGGCGCCACTTAATTTTCTCGTATTTATGTGGTGGAGAGTAAGTAATGTGTTCAATGAATAAAAATGGCTTACTTACTCCCAGCGAAGAATGAGAAAAGAAAAGAAAATTTATGAAATTATGATTGATTAACAAGGTAAGTACCTGTCAATAATTATGAAGACACACCACTGCGAACTGGTAAGTCGAGAAGACGTGCCTATGTCCCGTTTAGGCTGAAACAATATGCCCAACCGCTGGGTCCATTTGGGGGGACCTTGGTTATGCTGCTCGCTAATTATGAAATGTGATTTTAGGATGTTTAGAGTAGGTACTTTAGGACAAAGGAGAAGAAAAGGAAGGTAAAATAAATAGATTTATTTATACAGGACTATCTAAGTTCTATGTACTATATACTAAGTAGAAAATACCCGAAACCATAGATATTTTATAAACTTATGACAAAAGTTATGTGCATGAAATACTGGGAATTCTTTCGGTATTTCGTGAGGAGACTTTATGTAAAATCTCAGAGTTTGAAAGTGTTAGAGAGAGATGGTTATCACAAACGACTAACCACTCTGATAGGATTTATTATTATATTATTAAGGGTGATTGTTGTGATAAGTTAAATAACAATCACTAATTTACAATAGAGTTCATTATAATTAGTATTATGATTAAATAATTACTATTAACAAATATAATTATTATAATTACTATTAACAAATAGTTATATTCAATTCATTTCTTAAGGAAGTACATTCATGGGTGGATGAAAACCATAAAACACAAGGGCAATTATTATTGCCTCACAATTAAGGTTGGTAAAATGACACCTGGTAATGTCCACATTTAAGTTTTCATGGGATGGCAATTTTTGCATGGGAATAATAAGGTCTTTAGATAAGATTCTTGCGAGATAAATAGAGATCCTAAAAATAAGACTGAAGAATAAGAACGGGTCTTGAGAGGGCCTCTTGAAAAATAAATATGAACCTCAAAATAAGACCGTATAATAAGACCCTGTAAAGATTTACAGAAATTAGATGTGATAATGGGAATTTATTATGTTACTTAAATTATTTGCAAAGGGAATATAATTTAAGAATTTAAAGAAAAATCTTACCCTAACATAAGTATGTCATTGAGGGGTCTTATTTGGCTGGTGAATCTCAACAGGGGAATGGTTTCCGCAAGTAAGCTGTAAATATAAGGGAGATTGGGATATGATCTATGTTATGTTCATGATATCTCCATCTGTATAAGCTCAGGTGTAATTATACTAGCTTTTTAACTAAAGAAATTAATTTACTAACCTTTTTGATTATAATCCAAAGATATGAAAATTGAAAAAGTGTAAAAAGTATTTTACAATAATTATGATATGGGTATTATTATACCGTTTTTTAAGGTTTATAAATATAAACTGAACTGGAAAGATAGAAATTAAGATTTAAGTTCATCCATAGGCAAAATTAATTTGGTACAATAGTTAGTTATATTAATAAAAGATTGGATTCACCCTCCATTTGCCAATGTACTCTGTTATTTATTATAATTAAATAATTTTCCATTGGGAAATTTTGGGCGAACAAACACTTTGCTTAAATCTAAAGGGTTAGGGGCTAGTGTCCACAGTCACCCCTACATATATATATATATATATATATATATATATATATATATATATATATATATATATAGTATATATATATATATATATATATATATATATATATATATATATTACTATATAATATATTATTATCTGTCCTTCTTCCTCCCAAGACTGGGGTAAGGTGACACGGTGCGTGACATGCATTGTAAAAGAAAAGTAGGTAGAAGGATATGAACACAAGTCGAAAAGAAAGCCCAGGCTTACCGCCCTCTCTATACCTATTAGTGAAGACTCGTCGCAGTCAGAAAATCCACCCTAAGGCTTCACGGGACCGCGACGGACCCTCACTATAGCATATCGTCAAGTGTAGGGTTTCATCCCTGGCCCAGGTGGGCCAAACAAAACCATACCCCCTCCATTCAACTTCCCATTATGCACTTCTCGCCTCTGTCAAAACTCATATTTCTTTTTCAGACATTCTTCACTGACTCAATCCACTTTTTTCTACGGTCTCCCAGCATGGTCGATTCCAACCACACTCACCACTATAAATCGCCACTATACATCCGCTTTAACCAACCGACTGTCTTTCATCTTTTTTTATACAGGACCAAACCATCTCAACATACTTTCATTTTTCTCTCATTTACCCCTTCTCAC
The DNA here is from genome assembly GCA_015478945.1 of Trachelipus rathkii. Classification (NCBI taxonomy): domain Eukaryota; kingdom Metazoa; phylum Arthropoda; class Malacostraca; order Isopoda; family Trachelipodidae; genus Trachelipus; species Trachelipus rathkii. The sequence continues at coordinate 19,019 of JABUQX010067371.1, forward strand.
ACCACATAACTCTGCTAATACGTTCATTCCTATTTTTATCAATTCTTTTCACACCTAACACGCCCCTAAGATCTGTCCATCTGAACACGTTGACTTTGATCTATACCTCATATTCAGACCATAGTCTCACTACTATACATTAAACACAGTTAACAATATACCCTCATGTAAGACTCAGCGCACTCAAACTTAGTCCCTTTACCATCCACCAACGAATTTAATTGCACCAGCCACCTTCCTTAGCCATTCACAAATTTCCTATTACACTCTGCATCATCCATTTCCTTTTCATCCAAACATATTCCTACTAATATTTAAACTCAGACACTTTGTTCCAGCTGCTTTCACCATCTAACATAACCACACGGAGGACGTCCTCACTTACAACCTAACCTTACTATTATCTACGTTTTCTTTCAAACCACTCCTTTTTACACACCCTGCCAAATATCTATACCAATCTTCTCAAAACTCTCTTCAGATCACACAAAACCCCAATTCATCTGCATATAATAGGTAGGGTAACCCTCCACCTCACCTCCATTCTCCATCATGCTAACACCCCACTGCCACACCCATCTCTAATTCTTCATAAACCCCATCCATATACAAAATTGAATAACCAAGGGGCATAACACATCCCTGCCTTTACGCCACTATTAATATTATTATATATATATATAACTATATAAAATATCCTCTAAACGTCATATCTCCCTCTATTATATATATTTATATATATATATATATACTATATATTATTATATAATATATTATATATACTCATCACAGGATGCGAACTCCCTCTCACACGCACAAGTGGCAGTCGTCAATTACCTTTAGGAGTTCGTGCATTTATAGATTGATAACCCATCAACATACAGATATCTGAAGCTGCTTCCATTATATGAAAATTTTTTCCTACATCAGAGAGGCCAGAAACAAAGTTTTCTCTGCCACGTGCTGCTAGATCTCAAAAGCTATTAATTTTGTGCAGTTGACAGTAGAATAATACTTTTATTAGATCTTTAGAAAAGAAGTCAAGAAATATATAGCAAATACTTAAAGGATCATTTTAATCTATATACTGGTACTTAATCTATATTATCCTCACATGAGAATGCTTTAGTCGCTCATCCGTTTTTAACTCCTGCCGATTCCCACAATAGTGATTTATGCCTCCCCAAGCCTATCCTTCTACCATGAGCATGTGTGCTCTTAAGTCTTTTAATGGAACTTCTAAAAACGTGTTGAGCATCTCGCCAGTGCCTCCTCATGCAGAAATGAAGTAAATGTTGCGCTTATGTAAGTGTGCCGTAGTTAGTGGTAGTTTAAATGTAGACGCATTCAAAATGTTACCCAAAGCATCTTCCTTCACCATAGTTAATACTTTAGTTTCATTGTATATTATATTAGGGACTGTATAAATACGTTTATTATATAATGAGTTTAATTAATATAATATACTATGAATATGTTTCAATACGTTATATTCAATATATAAAAAAAGACAGAAAAAATATATAAACGCGTATAGTGCTATTCCTAATATAAATACTTTCCAAATATATATACTGATTCACGAATGCTTTTATCGTCCAAACAGTCTTCATTCTGAATCCTTTTAAAACATTTCCAACAGTTTGTTATTTACTTGTTTCTTTATTTATTTTAATATTTTTATCCTGCGATTTTTCTCGACAATTGAACTGAAGTGGTCCATTCTGGTTTGACAAATCTTTGCGGCATTAGGATGGTGGAATGCTTCAAACCACATAGTCTAACAAACTTATCCTTTGGAGGAAGCATATCGCTTACGTTTAGCGAGTAGAATTCATTCAGTTGGAAAAATACCTGCCCATAGCCAAATTACTCATCTAAAATAATAGATATATATAAATATAGTAAAGTAGTTGATATCCGCATCCAAAAAGCAAAAACATAGACGCAAAACAGACAAAATTTTAAAAACTAGTATCCGTATTCGAAATGATTAGACATAATGGTAGCTATGATATATAGTAGTTACTCATCTTTCATCTGACACTTGTATACACCGTTGTGGACCTACGGAGGGTATCTATTAACAGCTAAGCCGTACCTTGACCATATCACAAGGCTTGTGCAATTCGTTCTCTGCTGCATAGGAAGAAGTGCAAAATTCTTCACTTCAATATCAATAGCTTTGTTTATCGCCTTTCTTGACATGTTTATTATGATAACATAATTTAACAAACTTATAAAATATACTCTTCAGAGAGCGCGTGAGCATTTGTAGCGCCACAGAGCGCATTGAGATAACTCACACAATTGATATGGCAGAGGCAAGTTGATTTCAGTCGTGTTTCCGATCCTGCTTGTCATGAGTGCAGGAATATCACGAAATAGTGCGCATCATTTATTTCGATAAGTGTTATCGCCATCCAGTCGAATATAATTTTAGAAAATAAACGAGTAACGGATACTATGAGCAAGAAGGTCCATCCTATGGAGACTCGATTTTGTTGTTTGCGGCTCTTATTTTTTGCCACATTAGAATTTGTCAATGTAAGTCTGTGCATAAGACACAAGTGAGTGAACACATAGAGATCGTAAATTAATACCATTGTGTGTGACTACTCTCTCTCACAGGAGTGTTATTAGTATTATGAGTGATGTTATCATCAGTGGATTCAAGGTAATTAACCGTGATATTCCGTCAAAAGACTTAGCTAAAACAAATAAACTTCATAGATGTGAGTGACCATATTCTTTCTATTTTTTGCCTTCCACTTCATAATGCCATATTTAAAATACCGGTGTATTGGATTTACACTTTTAACAGTATTTTTAGTAATGTATAATAATTTCTCATCTTTCCCAAGTCAGTGGGAATACGGAATACAACGCCTCAAGTGAGTTCGGCTTCTTTCATGCTATGCTTTAGTTTAGATAATTTTCTTCATGAGAGATGTTTTAGTAAACATACAAACCTGTTCATAGTCGATTCCATATATCCAGCTCGCATGTCGACACCATTATGCTCCAATACCCGTTTTTGTTATCACTATACAGTAAGCCATTATTCTTATTCTCATTAAAATACCCAGATATTTATACATAAATTGTATCTATATTCTTCTTCCATCTTCTGATTAATTGTAGAACATCTCTAGGCTTAGATGCTGTCCAAGTCTTTTTATAAACGTAAAATTTCAATTTTTTTTATTTAAAGTGGAAAATGTATTTATTAATAAAAAAAAAATACAAGACTATATACATCTGTTTATGTACGTCATATTTAAACATATATTTTTTGGTGCCTCATAGATGCGACTCTCACTCTCGCGAAAAAACGATATCGTTCAAAACTCTGACCTCCGTCCCTTAAAAAAATATATACAGTCAAGATCACAGGCGCCTTAGAGAATCATCGTAATTTAACTTTTATTATCATACGATTCTCCTGTGGATATGATATATAATATATCAAAATCTCTCCGACGCCGCTTGTGTCGATAGGTTATCTTTCAAGATGATTTTTTTATAATAACTCTCAATTCTTTTTAGTGAGACAAGCATTGTCCATTAAATCTCATGAAAAAACTCATGAATGCGCAGATTGTGATAAAGACATTGTAGAACTAAGCATTACGTAAATCTCCATATGAGAGTTCACACTGGAGAAAGACCTTATGTTTGTCAGTTATGTCCTCGTTCATATTCTCATAAAACAAGTTTTACAATTCATATGAGAATCCACAATGAAATTAGACTCTATACTTGCGAGGTTTGTGGAAAAAAATGTTTACATTTCGCTAGTACTTAACACTTCACAAACAATCAAAAAGAATTATTTACAGACTTATTATATTTGCCTTTAACCAGATTAAAACCTAAAAAACATATAATTTGAGAAAAACTTCGGGGCCAGAAGAAATTATGGTCCCGGACTTTTGAGATATTATAACAAATGTACGGCCCACGTCCGTTATATTGCGAGTTTAAGTTAAGTTTTAAGCTAATTATATAGTGTAGAGTTTTACACTCAGATAGATATTGATAGCCGTAAATATACTATATACTAAACGCTATTTATAGTATTTAATTATTAATTATTATATTAATTATATAATATTTAATATTATATTATTAATATAAATTAATAATTATATATATATATATATATTTATATTATTAATTATTAATTATATTATAATTTATATATTAATTAATTATTAATTATTATTATTATATATATATATTAAAAAATTAATTCTAATAATGTTGATTTTAAAGATAATATATTATATATATTAATAATGCATATTATTATTATAATTAATATCAAGTGTAGTGTGATCCCTAGTACTTATTCACTTTTCCTAATTTCTATAACTGAATGAATGTGGTGAGAAGTCTTACTCGTTTCTACAATGACGTGTCTTTGTGCGATTTATTTTTGATTTCTCGCTATACTCTCAGAGCCTGTATAGCCCAGATCTCTCTCCTCTGCGAGGCCCAATTTCGCTGGCAGAGCGAGAAGCGCTACCGAAGCTCCGTGATAGAACAAAACGAAACGCGCACCATAACGTCATCTCTTTCGGAGCCGCACAAATTAATATCCGGATCTCAACACATATATTATTATATATTTTATGAATTTATTTAATTTATAACATAAATTAAATATTATATATATTATTTTATACTATATATTATTTAGTATATATAGTTAAGTATAAATATAATAATAACTATTATATATCATTATTATATATATATATAATATATATATATTATGTTATTAATTCTTGTATATATATAATAAGATAGCTAGGGTAGATATACAAATTAAAATTTGACAAAATATGTGCTCTGAAAGTTTTTCAATCTTCAGCGCTTCGTGTTCTGCAACTCCCTGGTTGGGGGAAAAACAGGACCAACATAAGGACATAGGATGGTGGAGAGGACGACGTGTTAGATATTAGATTTACGGTCTTTTAATTAGCGCAAAATATTAATAAATGTGTTTTTCTCCTTATAAAAGCATGCTTGATTATCGCACTGTAAAGTTTACTTTGCAAATAAATTTAGCGAACATCCACCAGCGGGCGAAATATCAATTGGTAGGCGCAAAGGCGCATAGGCGCATAGGCGCTAGCGCCATGATGAGACAAAGAATATAGGCGCATTAGTGCGGCTAAAGCGCACTACGTTCGGGTCGGCATAGGCGCATAGGCCTCCAGGCCGCCACTCATAAAAAATTATAGGCAGCCGCTCCAGCTCTGAATATATATTATATATTAGTATATTTAGATTATATAATATATATATAATATTTATATATTATAATATATATATTATTATATATTATTACTTATATATATATTTATCACTATATGATATATTTATATATATTATATATATATTATATATATATATATATATATATTATATTAATGTCATTCCGTACTTTCAACAAGTTAGGCTGTTAACTATTACTCTGAAAACAAATGTCATTAATCAGACGTACTTCAACATTGGTGTTACTTTCCTACAAACAATTTTTTATATATATAATTAAAATAAACATTTATAGAACTCGAACTATAATCAATTTAGGGTTAATAGCCGATTTTCGTTCAGTCAAGTCAAAATATCAACATTTTCTCTATAATTGATTTTTTTTTTTAATCTTGTTCCAATCTATGCACGTTCCCACGTATATCTGTAAAGACCAAACCGCGCACGCGCGCTTACCTTATATGATTCACTCATTCCTGTAACCTCACATGTCAAATATCTAGGACTTCTAGGACTATTTCTAGATGACCACCTAACATATTCACCGCACATTAAACTCCAGAAACCAACCTGTCATCTCCCCAAAATATTGGGGTACTGATCGCAAGTCCTTTTTACGCTTCCCCACCGCCCTAATCCGATTGAAGTTGGATTTTGGCTGCTTAGTATAAGGTCTGGCCTCCCCAATTCTACTGCACCTGTTAGATCGAATCCAAAATCTCCAATGGAGCCTTCCGATTGTCCCCCCCGGGTAAGCTTTTAAGTTGAATCCGACATGATGCCACTCTCTCTTCGAAAGGAATACATTATATTATGTGCACAAGTTACCTTCGCTTTCAAACCCCAATGCCATCTGCTTTAAATTCGATTCTGCGAGATACCTCAGAATCTTCCCTACTGGCTATTTGTAAACAGTTTATAACACCCTTAACTTCCTCAACATGCCTTTGCAAAAGGTGCTGCCGTTCTCTTATGACGAAGGGTATAAATCTTTGCTATTCCCTGCTCCCACCATTTGCTTGGTCCTAACCTCTCTCCAAATCTAGCCCTTGCTGCCTCGTTAAAGGTATCTTTCCTGTCTCAATCCGCAGTTCAAGGTGAATTAACTCCAGTGTTTCCTGACGGCTCTAAAACAGGGAACAGTGTGGGTGCGTATGCTATCTTTCCTGACCGCAACCTCTCCCATACTCTTCCCCCCTCATCCTTCAATTTTTACGGCAGAATTGTTGGCTATAATGATTGTACTTTCTCGAATTTTATTCCTTAACCAAGACCACTCATGGCATTTATTCAGATTCGCTCAGCGCCATCCAGGCGCTTAAAGCCCCCTATCCTAAAGACACAAGAGTATCCGCTGTACAATAATTTCTTCGGCTTCTCCACTCTCGTAAGAAACATATCTTACTATGTTGGACCTTCTCTCACGTAGGGGTAACTGGCAACGAAATCGCTGACAGAGGCCAAAATGGTCGCCTCTTTTTTTCCTGCTCTAGGTACCTCACAGGTGCCATTCGACAAGGTCGAGTCCCATCAACTGATTATTATCCTGCTCTCCAATCTGTTCACCATATCTTCATTGATTGTCCCAAATTGGATCCCATTCGAAGTCATCATTTTCCTACTTTATGATCCATAACACACATATATATATATATATATATATAATTAAATATAATATATATATATATATATATATATATATATATATATATATATATATATATATATATATATATATATATATATATATATATATATATATATATATATATTGAACGCCTCGTGGCGTAGGAAGTTGACTCATAAACCTCTCTCGCTGCGAGAGGACGCTATTTCAATCCTCCAACGTAGAGAAGTTGGAGTTTATCTTCCTGGGGCAAATTAAAACTCGACTGCGAACACGCTGGAGGCCGCTGGTTTGGGATAGCCGGCCTTAATATTTGAATTTCCTGTAGTCCCACCAATGTTACCCTCTGAAGGGGATAAATGCGTTAAAAGGAAATATATATACTTATATATATATATATATATATATATATACTTATATATATATATATATATATATATATATATATATATATATATATATATATATATATATATATATATATATATATATATATATATATATATACAGAGGTGGGCGAGTAACGTGTTACATGTAACGGCGTTACGTAACGGGCGTTACAATTGTAACGAGTAACGGTAACGTTTCAAAGAATTTTAAAATGTAACGATGTAACGGTAACGCTACCCTTTTTAAAAATTGTAACGGTGTTTTTCCGTTACTCGTTACATCCTACACACGGAACTCCACTGTGTTGACATTTTTCTATGGAAACGAATTTTATATATATATATATATATATATATATATATATACTCTATATATATATATATATATATATATATATATATATATATATATATATAAATAACTATCCATATATCTAACTATATAACTACATATCTATATATATATATATATATATATATATATATACTCAAGGATATACGGAAGTAGACAGACCTTTAGGTAACAGACCCCGAACGATTTTGGACCAGGAACTTGAATAATGTTTTTAAGAGTAGATGCGCTACGCTTAATATTGAGACGTATGGTGGAAAGGAGGAGATCCTAGAGATGATGAGGGAGAGGAGGATCGACGTGATGAGAATGGCAGAAATGCGAATGAGAGGAGAAGAGAGGAAGATATATGGGAGGAGGATATGTATTGATATATAAAAGGGTAGAGGAGGCAATCAGAAAGCATGGAGTAGGCTTCATAATAGGGCTGAAGATGTCCCCGTTCATGCTGACTATAGAATTCTTACACGAAAGACTTATAAGATGCACTTTTTAAATCAAGGCAAAGAGATACCACTTCTATCAGATATATTCACCGAACAGGGACACTCGCAAGAGTTAAAAAGACAGTTCATGGAAATGTTGGAGGAGAATGTAGAAGACGGAAGAAGAGAAGAGGATACTGTTTCTGATTGGAGATTTCAATGCACGAGTCGGGAGGAGAAGAGACGGGGTGGAGACAATGGTAGGACAGTATGGAGAGGAGGTAAGGAATATTGAAGGAGAGATGCTGATAGATTTCTGCCTGAGGAAGGGTTGAAGATCATGAATGGTTTTTTTTCAACGAAGGGACTCACATAGGTTCGCAAGGTATAGATGGAATAATATCACAGGAGAATTCGATCAGAGATCTATTATAGACTATATAATATCATCTGATAGTTGGATAATAAGGAATGTTAAAGTAATAACTGGAGTAACAATGGATTCGGATCATAGATTGTTGAAAACGGACCTGGTGGTGAAGGCAGAAAAGCTGCAGAATAAAGAAAAGAGAAATGTGATTGAAGTGGAATCACTGAAGGAATGTGACAAGAAAAGGAAATATATTAGAAAATAAATGAAGACTTAGAACAATTAGAAGGAGTAGGAAAGATGGAGGAGATACAAGAAACGATAAGAAAGGTAGCAGAGGAGACTCTAGGCTAAAGATGGGTAGGAGGAGAACGAAGAAAGACACACAAAGTGGTGGACTAAAGATGAAAAAGGCAATAAAGAGGAAAACGGTATTGATGAGGTGGCTGAAAAATAGAACCATACAAACAAAGGGCTCAATATGTCGAGGCAAGAAATGATGCAGAGAGTGAAAAAGAAGAGTAAAAGAAGAGGCTGCAAGAGAGAGGCTGGAAGAAATGATGGAAGATGGGTGGGCAGAAAGGAAGAAGATTTTAGACTGGTAAAAGCATATAGAGGATCAAAGAGGAAAGGGTGCAACATCAAGTATAAGCAGGGAGAGGTTTTGGTGAAATCAATAGACACAAACAGGAGATGGACGGAGTACTTCAGTGAACTGCTAAATTTGAATGAACAGGGGGAGAGGAAGATGAGGAGGGGGAGGAGATAACTATTGAAGAGTTAGAGGTGGCTCTGAAAGCGATGAAGAACGGTAAGGCACCGGTTGAAGATGGGATACCCATAGAATTGCTAAAAGAGGGAGGAGAGAAAATGAAGAAGAAATTTTGAAACTGTTTAATGTGTGTTGGAACGAGAGTGAAGAACCAGAAGGATGGGGAAAGTCAATTATAGTGCCAATATATAAGGGAAAAGGAGATACAAAAGACTGCAAAAACTACAGAGGAATTTCCTTGTTGAACCATCTGGCAAAAACGTATGAGAGAATTTTAGAGAAAAGGTTGAGAATAGTAGTAGAGCCCAGACTGGGGGAATAGCAGAACGGATCTCTTGTTCGCTCTGAGAATTACGTTGGAAAAGGTATGGGAATTCAACAAACGAGCATATATAGCTTTCATAGATCTGAAGAAAGCTTTCGATTCAGTGCCTAGAGAGAGACTTTGGAGAGTGCTGGAGAGAGAATATGCAGTGGGTAGAAAGTTGAGAGGAGCTCTGGAGAGTTTGTACAGGAATAGCAAATGTAATGTAAGAACAGAATATGAGAATAAGAAATGGTTCGAGGTGAGAACAGGGGTTAAACAAGGAAGAGTGTTGTCACCAGTTTTGTTTGTATCGTATCTGGATGTAGTGATAAAGAAAGTGAGAGAAGAAATCGGAGATTTGGACGGTGATATTTTGGAATATGCGGATGACTAAGCGTGCTGGAGCGAAGAGGGAGATAGGTTGAAAGAGGTAGTGATATGTTTTGGCAATAGGCTGAGGGAGTCCGGCTTGACTATAAACGCAGAAAAGACGGAGATCATGGTGGCCAGTAGAGAAGAAGGAGGAAGAGAGTTCAGAATAGAGGTGGAGGGGACTGAGATAAAGACGGGGGAGAAATGTAAATATTTGGGTGGAGTATTTTAAAGGGAGGGAGGAAATGTACAAGAGATCATTCAGTAGGATAGCTCAGTATGGGGGAGCAGTAAGAGCAGTGTATCCCATACTGAAAGATAGACAAATGAGTGTGGAGTTGAAAAGGGTGATCTTTGAAGGTGTGCTAACACCGATTTTACTATATGGAGCAGATACATGGAGTACGACAACAAGAGAGGATAGTAGAATACAGTCGGCGAAGATGTACGTTTTGAGAGCGATAATGGAAAAGACTAAAAGAGACAGACAGAGAAACGAAAGAATAAGGGAGAAGGTTGGAGTGATGGCTATATTGAATAAGATGGATGCAGCTAGATTGAGGTAGTGGGGACACCTGGAGAGGATGCAAAAGGGGAGAGTAGCCAAAAAGAGATAGGAGTGGAGACCGAAGGAAACGAGACCAAGAGGAAGACCTAGGAAGAGATGGAAAGCTCGGTGGAGGACTCATTGAGAAGACATGGATTGCCGATGGAGTTTTGGAAAATAGAGGAAGATTCAGAAGAGTGGCAGACTCAGAAGAGTGCTGGCCCGGTGACAGGGTCTTGACCCTTCCTAGGAGCGGTTTGTAAGTGCATATATATATATATATATATATATATATATATATATATATATATATATATATATATATATATATATAGTATAATCTCTCTCTTAATATATATATATATATATATATTATGTGTGTGTATGTGTCTGTGTGTGTGTACGCAAGATTTAACTTAGGAGCTAGCAAAGGTTGAGTGATTTATGTCCCTGCTCTCACTGATCAATAGACGTCGTGGGTTGGTTAAACTCCAGATTTTTCCTTTTCAAAGGCTAATAAAAAATATAATAATATAAAAAAGTTATTTCGGTTATAAAATAAAAAAATAACAAATCTACAACAGTTTTAATTAAAAAATTTTATGTGTCACGAGGTGAGTAAAAAAAAGTATCTATTTGAGAGACGTAAAGTAGTATTTATGGGGGTTGGCGAGTCCTGAGTGGTAACTAATATTAAATCTAAACTAGCATTAAACGCTTATGATTTTCAGCGAATTCCGCAATTACATTGGTTTCCATCCAATTCGTTAATTTTTTACTTACTAATATTCTATGAATACTCATCCTCCATAGTCCATTAAGCCTGTCTTCGTTTACTGTGTTTTTTAGCCAAGTATTTACTCTTCAAAGAGTGCTAAAAGACCTTACAATGGTACTTGTTAAACACGGTAGCACCAGTTCAATTAACAGACAGGTTTTTAATTTGAGGAAAAAAGGGATTGGCTTCTTTAATGACCAGTAAGTTCCATGTCTTTCAACTTCTGCTTTTCCATTTTTTTATCCAGCCACTCCCATGCTTCAAAAACATTGAAATTGAATTTTTTGAAGAGTATATTTTAGTATTTCAACCAATTGCTGTTGCTTTAGATAGGCTACAGGGTGATAAAAGATGGTTTTATGGAACTTTGCTTCCAACATTGCTAGTGATTGAAAAAAAAATTAATCGTTTAATGCGTCTCTACTTAGACATGTTCATCCTCTTCTTGCAGCATTAGCTTCAGGTTTCGAGAATAGATTTCGGGAGTTTCTTAGTTTGCATATCTCGGCCAACACCGCAGTTCTGGCATCTATTTCTAATCCTAACCACAAAATCAAATGGCTCGCCATACTGTAAACCCCGAATATAATACCGAGGAAAATAGGAAAAAGTATCAGGAAATGCTAATCGTGGCTGTCACAAATGAGGTTCAATCAAATACATTTCAAGAGCCTAACGAAGTAATGGATTTGGCTGGAGGTAGCAGTCCAGATGACGTTTTTGAATACGAGAGATTGTCATCTATATATCACCCGCGTCATTAAATAAAGATGAACTAGAAATAGAAGTGCTTAAATACCTTACGGATAACGACAGATCCCCAGAGTCACTTAATATGTATCCCTGTGTTAAAAAAGTCTTTTTGCACTACAATACTCCACTACCTTCATCGGCCCTATAGAAAGGTTTTTCAGCTTTGCTGGTCACATTCACTCTCCCAAGAGATCCAAGCTATCTGATAATATGTTTGAAAGGCTAGTCATTCTTAAAGGTAATTCTTCATATTTGTAATGTTAGTACTTAAGTTACTATAAATAAAATCCTTATGTCTTTCTTTTTTAATTTTATTTATGCTCTATATGGTTGCAGAAAATTATTATAATTTATTAATAGTGATTAACTATGTTTAAATAGATCATTATTATTACTATTATTATTATTATTATTATTATTATTATTATTATTATTATTATTATTATTATTATTATTATTATAATTACCTAACTTTACAATACATTATTACTGCCAATTATTATTATTATTATTATTATTATTATATCATTATTAATATTAATAATATCTACTCTTAATACTTTACATACCAATAATATCAAACAATGTTGAAAGAAGATCGGCAAGCTAGGGTTCAAAGTGGCGCACAATTGAGATAATCTTCTACGTTTATTAATAAAATAAATTATAAAAATTTTTAAATATGGATAATATTGTATCACTAAATTCCATAAATGTATATCATTTATTGCACTAACTTTACATAATGAAACTTAAAATAGATAAAAATTTTAAAAATTGTATATTTCTACTATTTGGTCAATGATAGTAAGGTAAATTGCAATTTTTGAATAAAAGTTTAAAAACTGTTAGTTAATCCAATGATTTAATCTTCAGCAGTAAATATGTATATGATCATGTACCAAAATTGTAAACTATTAATTAAGCCCGAAACTGACCGAAAGTAACGCGTTACATGTAACGAGTAACGGTAACGGTAAAGAATTTTAAAATGTAACGATGTAACGGTAACGCTACCCCTTTTCTCTCAAGTAACGAGTGACGGTAACGCTAACCAATTTCATGTAACGATGCCCATCTCTGTGTATATATATATATATATATATATATATATATATATATATATATATATATATATATATATATATATATATATATATATATATATATATATATATATATATATATATATATATATATATATATATATATATATATATATATATATATATATATATATATATATATATATATATATATATATATATATATATATACACGAACCTTGAACATTTTCAAGAACAAATGCGTGATCTTTTAATCTAGTTTTCAACAATTCAGACAATGATATGACGATTTTCGGTCAAGTTTCAAATAATTTGCTTTCTTTTTCTTGGTACATCTCTTTAAAATCAAATTCAACCTGTAAAAGAATTATTTTGTAACACTTGATGAGAATATTTCAAAAAATGCACATGCATATTTATTACTCGTTTTTCAAAAATTATTTTCATTCAACCAATGAACAAATACGAAATAAACTCAACAACATAAAAGCAGGAAAAATATGTTATAACCAAAATTACTAAATTTGTTGATATGAACATTTTCCTATTACTTTCAATAAATACCTAATCTGACAAATTATTTTCATTTTCAATTACATTTCTAAAGTAAGTTTAAAAATTACGATTTCTATACTTTATCAACAGTTCTACCTAAAATACTCACATAAATCAATTATCTCTCAATTTATAAATTATAAAACCAAAAGAGGATTTGTTTCAAAACATGATTATGGTAATTTATATAATTTATATAAATTAATAAAAATTATAATTTAAAAAAAAAAATGAAATAATAAATTTACCAAAAGGTATCCTTGAGGATGCTTTAAGATCGGCCAATCATTAAAGATACTTTTAAGATCAGATGACGATGTTAATAAAGATTTTGCTCTAAAGGAGATCGTTTCTTTCCAAAACAAAGTTACTTTTTCCCAAGGCTCGTTGTTGTGTGAGAGCCACATTTTCTTCTCCAGGATTTCCTCATTGCCTAAATATATATATATATATATATATATATATATATATATATATATATATATATATATATATATATATATATATATATATATATATATATATATATATATATATATATATATATATATATATATATATATATATATATATGGGTGTGTGTGTGTGTGACAAATGGTCACAAAGACAATCTTCACTATCTAAAACAATATATTATACAAACATGTCAACATTACACTAAAAGACTATTAATTACAAGGTATAGGTAGTGATTCAAATTGCACATTGTTCCTTTTAATTGGAATCACTCCTGCCTTCCTCATAGTTTCTTTTATTCCTATATTTGTCAACAAGCTTTCCTCTAGCGAAACGATAAGCATTTTCTCAAGGTATATAATAGGCTTCCTGAAAAAAAGTAAACTAATTACATTTTCTTAATCTTTACATACAGATCAATATAAAATTTGAGATAAAATATTAAATTACAAAGCAACATGCGTTCAAAAATCCATTTCATCCACTGAATTCTCTTGCATTCACATTTTTTTTGGCAGTTAACACCACCGCTCACTGGCAGAGCCCTAATCTAGGAGGGGTTTGCTCAATTTTTATGTTTGAGCAAGAAGCCAAGAAGAGAACAGCTCACACTCCCGACCAGTGATGAACCTGGATCTCTTACTTAATTGGGCGAGTGCCCTTCAGCTGAGGTACCGGCAGCGATTTTGGTGTTTGATCCATTGTTTCTTGAACTAGGCAAAGAAAATCTTCATGCGAACCGACTGTATAGAACATCCATTCTTCATATAATCTTATATATCGCTTTATCCAAACTACTGGCCAGAATTACATGGTGCATTTTTGTATCATTTTACAAAGTTTAAAATAATTCAAAAGAACAGCTGAAAATCTTGTCGCGCCTCCACTTATTTCAGATATTTTTTTTTTCTTTTTTTTAAATTAAATGAAAAGAATCTTTGCCAAAATTTTGCAGCTTCACCACAAAAACTTTATCGAAATGTAAAATATGGTTTCTTTCACGAAAGTTTCAAAATGCAAATTTATTAACTTGTTAAAATTTTTACTTCAATAATCTGTCCAGGACCACTGTCAAAAACCTTATCAATTTCTGCTCCTGAGACTATTGAAACTATAGTTGAAGATCTTGCATTCTTCAATCTACAGGATTCTTCTCTGGTATTTTTAAATTTCTTCTCTTTTTAATGCGTGCATTAAAAAACGTAATTTGCCTCTTGAGGAGTTGCTGTTTCTATAATCAGCAAAAACTTTTATCACAATCTACCCAATAAAAGAAGAAGAACCATGATATCAACTCCCAATCAACAGGCGCAAGACTATGCTCATATCTTTCTTTGCATTTTAAACCATTTTCATGTTCAAATCAGGCCAATCTCACACAATACATATCCCACCTAGAGTATATCCACTCTAGATTCTACACGTTATCATCTTTTGGAAAACATTTCAAATATCAAGCTACAGACCCTGGGATTTTCTGTTCTTTGATCTTCTCCGCACAGCAGGTAAACTCAGACTCAACTTATCTTTCAAAGAGAGATGTTGGAACCCCTAGAAATAACACTTTGAAGATAAGCTTCAACTTTTAGGCAAGAAAATAATATCTTCAACACTTTTAAAATTAATTTATAATCTTTATTAAGCAATGACAAAAAAAAAATAAAACAATGATAGCATATATATATTTTTGCAATACAATAAGTATTTAAAAACGGGAAATTTTAAACAAATGTCCTTACTTTTTTTTCAAAAGGAAACAATTCAGTAATGCACTGCGCAGCATAAATAAAGTCATTTCGCTTCAGCCTAAGAAAAAGGTAATAATAATAATAATAATAATAATAATAATAATAATAATAATAATAATAATAATAATAATAATAATAATAATAATAATAATAATAATAATAATAATAATAAATTAAACAGAGCACCAAATCACGATATTGAGAAATGTTTGGGATACAAAAAGATGGAGTTGTAACGTTTTTAAAACACGAGCTCAAAAACAAGCAATTAGTTTGGTTATATTATATATATATATATATATAATATATATATATATATAATATATAAATATATATTATATATATATATATATATATATATATATATATATATATATATATATATATATATATATAGATATATTTTATTATATATTATTGTGAATGGCAGGAAGGTGGCTGGTGCAATTAAATCATTGGTGAATGTAAAGGGACTAAGTCTCAAGTGCGTTAGGGGTCTTACATGAGGGTATTGTTGTTACCTTGTGTTATTGTATAGTAGTGAGACTATTGTCTGGAATAAAAGTAATAGATCGTAAAGTCAATTGTTCGATAGACAAGCTTGGGGCGTGCTAGGTGTTGAGAAGAATTGAAAAATGAGGAATGAACGTATTAGAGAGTTGTTTAGTGTGAAGAAAAAGGATAAAACGAGAGAATAAATGAAAGTATGTTGAAGATGTTTGGTCATGTGGAAAGGATGAATGATAGTCGGTTGGTTAAGCGGATGTATATTGGTGAGTGTGTTGGGAACCGACCGGCTGGGAGACCGAAGAAAAAGTGGATTGAGTCAGTAAACGAATGTTTGAAGGAGAGAAATGTGAGTTTGGCAGAGACGAGAATAAAGGTGCTTAATAGGAGTGAATGGCGGGGTTTTGCGAGGGGGTATGGTTGTGGCCCACCTGGGTCAAGAGATGAACCCTTACACTGACGATTTACCATAGTGAGGGTCCGTCCGCGGTTCCGTGAAAGCCTAGGTGGATTTGTCTGACTGCGACGAGTTCTTACTAATTAATAGTACAGAGGGGGCGGTAAGGCTGGGCTTTCTTTTCGACTTTTTTGTCATATTCTTCAACTGCTTTTCCTTTCCGATGCTTGTCACGCACCTTACTACCAGTCTTGGGAATAAAAAGGAAGATGAAGAAAGAAAGAAAGATATATTATTTTATAGTTTTCTATTTTTTTAGCTAATTTTATTACTAATAACCTTGAGAACAGTTTTTCTCAATATTTGTACTGCTAAATAACTGGTGTTATAAATGTTTTATTAGTCAAACGTGGTCGTTATTTTAATTTGTTAATAATCCTTTTTAAAAATTTTGAAGAACAATAGTACCAAACTGAATGTCTACACCATTAGACAAGTTATTTATACAGTACAATTATAGGAACCCAAACTATTCTCAAGGATATTAGAAAAAAAAAATTAGCTCAAATAGTAAAAAAAAAAAATTTAAACTAGTAAAATAATGTAAAAGTAAATTTTTTTAAAAAAAAAAAAGCAAAACGTTTCACAAAAAAATCGGTGCCCAAGAAAATGTTCCTTTTAAGAACTCTACACACAGATATAGTTCTACCAAATAAAAGAAAAAAACTATGTACAGTATATGGGGGAGATTAGTAATGTTAAGCAGTTCATAACAAAATTAAAGGAGGTATAGAAAAAAAATTGAATGCAATCCTTTAACCTAACCAACTGGATTATTACAAATACGTAAAGCGATAGTTTAACATTTATTTCTGGTGGCTTAGTTTGGAGATGAACTACTTTGCAGATTTTAAGTAATAATAAAAAAAAAGGACGTTGTGAATGCAGAAAATCATCCATAAGATGATAAAACGTATATGTTTGCGGGTTGATTACAGAAATCACACGAAAATAGAAATGCTTTCTCAAGGAATATATAATACTAATGAGTCAGATGTGTGTGACACATGCAAGGAAGGGAGATGTTAAACTTTCTCTCAGGAGGTTCTGGTGCTCTAAAAATTTCTATTGGCTGTTAAGTGGTTTGATAAGATAAAGATTGATATCATAGATGTTAGATTTCTAACAATCATAACTGTTCACCAGTAAATATGAAACTCTTACCAATATAATAATAAAATTAGTGTTAATAACTTTCATTAATGTTGCAAATTTCTTAATTCACTGTAATAATTTAATGAATACTTACTCAACGCTTTGGCGAAGCATATCAGTAACTATTAAGTTGGTTAAGATAGATCTTGTTTGAAAAGTTAAATTCTTTTGTATTTTCGCAGTTTCAAGAACACACTTTCCCATTACATCATTTTCAAGTATAGACTTTATGTCCTAAAATATAATGAGAATATTATTTCGACTATTTACTCGAGTACGTATTCTGATTTAATATATATATATATATATATATATATATTTATATAATATATATATATTTATATTATATATATATTATATATATATATATATATATATATATATATATATATATATATATATATATATATAATCATCTTCCTTTTTTTTCCCAAGACTGGAGGTAAGGGCGTGTCATGCATCGGAAAAGAAAAGTAGTAGAAGAATATGACAAGTCGAAAAGAAAGCCCAGCCTTACCACCCCCTCTATACCTATTAGTGAGAACTCGTCGCAGACAGAAAAATTCACCCTAGGGCTTCACGGGACTGCGGCGGACCCTCACTATGGCATCTCGTTAATGTAGGGTTCATCCCTTGGCCCTGGTGGGCCACAACCATACCCCCTCACAAAAACCCGCCACTCACTTCTATTATGCACCTTTCTTCTCGCCTTTGCCAAACTCACATTTCTCTCCTCCAGACACTCCTTTACTGACTCAATCCACTTTTTCTTCGGTCTCCCAGCCGGTCGATTTCCAGCACACTCGCCATTATATATACGCTTAACCAACAAATTATCATCTATCCTTTCCACACGAAAAAAACCATCTCAATGTACTTTCATTTATTCTCTCATTTACTCCTTTCTTCACACCACACAACTTTCTAATGCGTTTATTCCTCATTTTATCAATTATTCTCACACCTAACACGCCCCTAAAATTTTCCATCTGAACACATTGTATTTTAGATCTATACCTCTTATTCTAGACCATAGGGTCACTACTATACATTATTAAGACAGGTAGCAACAGACCCTCATGTAAGACCCTAGCGACCTCAAGACAAAAACACACGTTCAGTAAAAAAAAAAAAAAAATTGCATTACATGTTTACCAAAAGTTAACTAGGAATGTAAATGCTAAATACACTAAAAGTAAATTAGAAAAAGATACTCTTTAAAATATTTCGAAAATAAGATTTCTATTTCGAAATATCTTTAAAAAATTTGATCATCTGTATAGTAAAAAAAAAACTTGGGAGTATCAAAAATTTCAAAATCCAAAGTATAAAAATACTGTGCTCCTTCCATCACATTATTTCTTAATTAAAATAAAAAAATTAATTTAAGAGCACATCTTACCAGCTTTATAGCTGTACAAAATAGAGATGTATTCGTATTATCCAAAAGTAGAGTTGTTGAGTGTGTAGCATAATTTTCATCTGTTCTAATTAACGTAGTACAATCCTAAGTAGTGCTCATGTTTGCTTGTTCTTCATCCTCAATACTGAAACTAGAAATTACAAACATCTTTAATGAAGAAATATTAATTTTTTTTAGATGTATTGTTTGTATTTTCCTTCTCAATAATGTTCTCGAGTATCCGTACCTTTAAAACCCTAGAATATATTTTATTTCAATAGCAAGTGTATTGTTTTGGTATATTTATCATATGGTAATATAGCATTCTTCTCAAAATTATACTGTATGATCAATATATATGGTAATAGGAGATTTCTTTAACACTACTATATATATATATATATATATATATATATATATATATATATATAATAGTATATATATATATATATATATATATTATATATAATATATATTATATATATATATATATATTATATATATATATATAAAAATTGATAAACCAAGGAGACATACACATCCCTGCGTCACTCCGCTATTAACATTAAACCAATCACTTTCGACTCCATTTATTCTTACGCACGCTTCAATATCGTCATACATCCTTTCGATTCCATCAGAAGCCTACCACCCAACACCATAATATCCACAAACACCTGAAATTAAGAGCTCCTTATAAACTATCATAATGCCTGTGGCAAATCCATAAAACCTAAATACAATTTATTCTTCTTCTCTCTCATTTGTTTCAATGTAAATATTTGATCCACACATACTCTACCACTTCTAAACGCAAATTGTTCTTCACCAATCAGTCCCTCAGTCACTCGACGCACTCCTTAGACCAAAATACCAGCATATATCTTCCTACAACACAATAAACTAAATCCCCTATAATTCCTACAGTTAACCTTATCCTTATATAAGGGTACTATTACTGCTCTCCTCCAATCCCTCGGAACTATACCCTCCATAAACTCTTTGTTACACAACTTCAAAATCCAATCAATCACCTCCGTTCTCTATCATTTCACCAGTAATTTCATCTATACCTGCAGATTTACCATTCTTTAACTTTCTCACTCTACCCACACTGTAAAAAATACCGTAAAAAATACATGTTTTCACAGTTAATATTTTACATCCTTGCAGTAAAAAGTCAATTTTCAGGCCCGAACCGTTTTATACTATCTATTTGTTATTATCTGTCAGACGCGCATGCGCACATCACTCTGTCTTGTAAAAATAACAAAAGGCGCCATATTGTCGTCTATTTTGCTCGAGTACTTTTACTAAGACATTAAGACATTAAGAATATAGAGACAGTAAGAAGCCACATGGGCCTGTCGAGACTGTCCCAGTCAACCCACTAACCAAACATGCTCATGCAAATCCACAAAGCACCCTAGGGCTTGTCAAATTACTGTAACTACAAATCCACCAATTTGGCTTAGTCAAAACTAATGATATGTATATGATACCCAAACCATCCACATGCTTAGCCAATTTGGCTTAGTCAAAACTAATGATATATATATATGATACCCAAACCATCCACATGCATTAATAACTAAGTTATGGTCAAGCATGCAGTCTTATATTAATAACTACTGTAACTAAAAACCCGCGAATTTGGCTTTGTCTAAATATATTATATGATACCCAAACCCATCCATATACCTATCCAACCCTTTCTTTAAATGTTTTGGGGCCAAAAATTGAGTCACACTCAACAACCTCCTGTGGCAGACTATTCCAAAATTTAACAAACCCTATTACTGAATGCATGCTTTTCTTATATCAAGATGGCATGCTTTCCTTCTTTAATTAATTTTTCTTATTATGCCCCCTGGTCACCTGTCCATGCTCTACTATGAAAAATTTATTGGTCTCTGTATTATCAATAGATGTAAAATATTTTTGTAGACTGTATCCATCTCTCCTCTAAGAAATTGCTTTACTACAGAAAACATTCCTAACGCCTTTCAGCCTCTCCTCATTGCTCTTAACCTCAAACCCAGAAATCATCCTTTGTTGCTCTATGTTGCACTCTCTCTAGCATATCTAAGTCTTCTTTAAATAAGGGGCCCAAAATTTTGCACAATACTCTATTACTGCCTAACATAGCTATATACAGTTTACTTATTACTTCCTTGCTCTTGGTAAACAACATTGCGATTTAATTTGCCCAGCATCATCTTATTAGCTTTATCCATAGCTTCCAAACACTGATTAGCTACTTTAAATTACTGCTTATAATCACACCTAAATCTTTTTTCTTGGTCCACAGAGTTCAAGCTAATCCCCATTCATATCGTAGTTAAAACTTTGTTATTTGAGTAACCTAGTGAAGAACCCTTACTCTTTTTACTATTAAAAATTCATTTGCCACTTATCTGCCCACCAAAGAAGTTTATCAAGATTCATTTTGAATTTTATGCATCCTTCACTATTCCTTACTGAGTGGCCACTTAGTATCGTCTGCAAACTTAGAAACCTTGCATTTAAAGTCCCTGGTCTAAAATCATTTATATATATGAGGAACAATAGTGCCCCAGCACTGAACCCTGTGGACACCACTCCTGGCCACTATTTCCCATGATGATGTATTGCCATTTAGTTGTACACACTGTTTTCTAGTTCGCAACCACTCTTAATCCAACCATGTACCACTCCACCTATAACCACATTGCAATAACTTCTTTCCATCAGCCTTATGTGGGGAACCTTATCAAAAAGCTTTACTAAAGTCTAAATTTACAATATCAACTGGATCTCCTCGGTCAATGCAGTCAGTAATGTATTCCATAAATTCTAAAAGGTTTGTCGGACCATGACCTACCCTTTCTGAAACCGTGCTGGGAGTCATACAATACCTTGTTATCTTCTAAATATTTCTCTATATTAACCTTTCACATAACTTTTTCATCGATTTACTGCGCTAAGACATGTTAAACAAATTGGTCTATAATTTCCCAAATCTTCCTTACTACCTTTCTTATAAATTAGGCAAAACATATGCTGTTTCCAGTCATCTGTTACCTCACAAATGTTATAGATACGCTTAAAAATCAAATACAGCTGCCTTTGCAATGCTGATACTTCCCTCTTTCAGAAATTCTACCATATTTCCCATCAGGCCCTGCAGCTTTACCTGGATCAATATGTTCTAATAAACGTTTAATATCATTTACGTCAAATTTTCAAATTCTGTAAGTCAATTTGTTTACATGCATACAAGAACTATTAGTCTCCAAACTATTATCTAATCTTTCCTTCTGTAAAAACTGAAGCAAAATAAGCATTGAAAATGTTTGACCAACTCCTATCTGAACTACAAAAATTATTCATCAATTTCAATTGGACCAATTGTCCTATTCTTTACTTTTAAATTTTAAAAGCCTAAAAAACTTCTTCAGGTTTTTATTACTTACTATGCCTTGCTAAATTAATTTCTGCCTCTTCTCTCTTTGCCTTTCTATTGACTGGTTAAGTTCATTTCTAGTTTTCCATAATTTTCTAAATATCTTCCCTAGGTTACTTCCCTTGAATATTTTAAAACATCTACCTTTGAAAAATTTTTATCTCTTATCTCTCTATTCCACCAAAACAAGGTTTTCTCTTCGCCACCCTAATGGGTTTATTTTTAAAATATTAACTGAATATTCATTAAAATTTGCTTAAAATGTTCCCACAGATAAAACAGTTTGGTCTTTAACTCTTTATCCCAGTTCAGTTATACTAAGCATGTCTTGTAATTTGGTAAAATCGCCATTTCGAAATCTAAGATATTTTCCTTATTATGCAATTGGCCCAGAATTCACATTCATATTAAATCAATTATATTATGGTCACTAAGTTCCAAATTCTCCTCACTCTAACTCACCCACCATATTTTATCTGTAGTTAATATAATCTAAATAGTGGCATCGTTGTCTTGTGGGGTCATGGACCATCTGGGCTCAAAAAGTTATCTAGTATACAAATTTATAAATTACTGAAAATGAATGAATGGTCCTTATTAGACAAGGAATCCCATTGAATGCCAGGAAAATTAAAATCACCCATTATGGACTATACCTTTTTCTTTACTGTGGCATTGCTGTCTCAATTTACTTTCACAAATTTCCACATCT
>JABUQX010067371.1:47500-80000 GCA_015478945.1 Trachelipus rathkii
ACTCATTTCAAAATAAGACATTACAAAAATAAAATAAACTTTCAAAATATCTGCTTCTATATCTGAAACATAGCAACATTGATATAACACAAAAAATCTAGCTACAAAATAAGTCATTCACATACACCCCACTCACCACCGGAGTGAGTGGGGAAGAGGAATGAATAACAATAATAATAATAATTAATAAAAAATAATAATGATAATAATAAGAGGAAAAGATGGGGTGGAGGACAACCTTCCGCTGGATAAAACCCGGCGGAAGGAAACCCCCCACACACACCTCCCCCCTTAAATCCTCCACCCCACACACCCACACCACTCGCACTACCAGCCCCAACCCCCCACAAACACCACCAGCCTTTGAGGATACCGTCTTTTCTTCTCAAAAACTAACTCTAAACCATCACCATAATTTTTTTTTTTTCTTCTTCTTTTTAACCCTTCACCAATCTTAAAACTAAATTATACTAAACATACTCACACTATACTAAAACTTACTCTCACACTATACTATACAAACTAAACTATCAGCTATCATACATTACATACACTAAAGAAATGAGAAATAAAAGGAATATAGTAGAAATACAAATAAAGTCAAAGAAGGGGCCCAAACAGGGACACTCCAGAAGTGCTTAAGGCCCCTTTCGCTCGCTTCTTTCGTTCTAACATTTTTGGTTGCACCCATTCCACATTCAACACTGGGTTTCCACTTGCTCTAGTACACGGCCTTTCATACACATTCATCAGGGTTTCACCTTCATTACAAAATTCTTCTAATATCTCACCATCATCGGCTTTATCCTCATCTTCAAGCAATTGCTGAGCTTTCTCTACCTCTGTTATCCATATCTCCTTCCTCTCATCTCTTTCTCTCTCTTGAAACCCTAGGAAACTATTACTTTCTCTTATACCTCTAACAATTTTATCCAGAGTCATTCTAACATCTTTGCAAAAACTGTCCACATCTACTCCAAAACTTTCAAAATCACATTCACTCTGCAAACTTTTAAACAATTCCACAATACTATCCTGAATTACCTCTACTCTCACAGACCTATCCACCTCCATCAAGTTCCCACCAAAGGGATCATCATCCAGCCAAAACCCAACAAACGATTCCTCTCTAAATTGTTCCTTATCCGCTTTAGACTTTTCATCAACAAAATCTGGAACTACTTTCCGAGCCTTTCTCCTCTTGGATTTCCTTCCTTTCTTTTGTACAAACACAATCTCTTTATCATTCAACTCATTCGTTCCACTATCATTCTTTACCCAAATTTCAGTCTCCTTCCAAACCCCATATGCCAGATGCAGAACCAAATATTCAGGAGGCATTCTCCAAAGTCTTAACTGCCTCTGATGAGCCCTAACCTGACTTATGCCACCATTTTCATTCACTCTTTCTAACACATACGTCAAATCATTCGACCAGACTTGTTTCACCTGAAAAGGACCCACATACTTATCATCCATCTTACTTTCATTCGTTCTTCCAATCACAATCTTTTCTTTAATAACCCAATCCCCTGCTTTGAAAGATCGAAACTTTTCATTTGCATTCCTCCAGTACTGCTTTCCACTCTCAGGCAACTGCACCTTTTCATTCATACTACCATCAAATTTTAGCAAAAACTTCCGTGGAGATGTACCCAAGCTGGAATGCAACGTGCTATTATAGGCAAACAAGACTTTCCCTAAAACCTGGTCCCAACCATACAAGTCTTCAGTCATCATTCGCAACATTTCACACAAAGTCTTACCAGTTCTTTCTGCCAATCCATACGACGATGCCATATAAGGAGTTATCATCACATGCTGAATCCCATGCTCTTTCAACATTCTTTCAAAACATTCACCCCTAAACTCTGGTCCATTGTCAGACAAAATCTTTAATGGCCTTGCAAACATCATAGGAAAAAGATTCATGCTCACTACATTTGCAACATTCGCACTAGTTTTATTTTTTAAAGGTGCAGCGAAGGCATACTTGGATCTATGGTCTACCATCACAATCATACCCACATTCCCACGACTCGTTCTAGGCAAACTCACACAATCAACAGCAACTAGTTCAAATGGTTCATTCACTTCTATTTTGTAACAGGCGGACGCACAATCTGACTTTGCCACTTTCGCTTCTGACACCTTTCACACGTGGTAGCAACATCCACAGCTACTCTAATTAAATAAGGATGGAAAATTACATTCTTCATCAAAGCTACCAACTTTCGCTTCCCCGGATGACCATATGTTCTATGCATGACAATTACCAGTCCAATCATTGCATTCAAAGACATCACAGGTACACAACCCAGAAATTCATCTTTCGCCATTTTTACAAAACACAAGACATCCTCATCAATCATAAACCTATTCCTATACCTAGCAAAGTCATTCAGTTCCTTAGGCCATTCACTCACATTCTTACTTTCTTTAACACATTTTTTCAACTCCTTTATTTCTGAACTCATCTGCTGCATTTCCCAAATATCATGATCACTCAAAACCTCATTTTCATCTCTTGTATCCAATTCAATCACTCCAGCAAATGCCATATCTAAACTCTCGGATTCATCCATACCAAATTTTGCAATACATTCATCTCCTTTAACTAAAGAATTACCAACCATATCTACAACTAATCTATTCTCACTCAAAAAACAAAAAACAAAAAGGTAAATCAACATCATTCATCACCAAGCATACCTGATTCACTGCAACTCCTGGACTACCTACTGAAAATTTGATTTCAACTGCTTCAGAGACATTAACTTCATCCTGCCCTAAGCCCCGAATTCTTAACCGAACTGGGACTACTTTCAAGTCACTCACCTTTCCTTTTAAGTCACTTACCACACTTTTACTTACTAAACTTAACTGTGCCCCAGTATCAATTAAACCACATAAATTTCAATCATTTACTTTTAAATATACAGTCATACACCTATCGCCATGAATACAATCTCTCCTGCTACCTTTATCTATACTTCCTTCTACATGGACTTCACATTCACCGTCAGATTCATACACCACATTCTTGTTTAAATCACCATCTAATTCATCCATTATTCTCTCATAATTCTTTCTCTCCACTACCCAATTATAATGACAGTCATCTAAGCATTGCAAATGTAGCACAAATATACACTCCTTTTTCCTCAGTTTTTCTGACTTATACACAATCGGTTTCTCACAACCATAATGTACATACACTGTCACTCCATACAACTCAC
The DNA here is from genome assembly GCA_015478945.1 of Trachelipus rathkii. Taxonomy (NCBI): domain Eukaryota; kingdom Metazoa; phylum Arthropoda; class Malacostraca; order Isopoda; family Trachelipodidae; genus Trachelipus; species Trachelipus rathkii. The sequence continues at coordinate 50,740 of JABUQX010067371.1, forward strand.
TCACTACTACTAATACATTCTGAATAGGTTTAACCCCAGGCTGACACATACTCTCTAATTCTTTCTTATAATTCCTAACTTTCATGATTCCTAATTTTTCGGGGTGTTTAACACATTCATTCATAACTTCCTTCCTTAAAGCATTCACATTTTCTGGCAAATTACATTTTAAACCCACTTCCCTCAAATCTTTCAATCCATATAAAATACTTTCAAACATTGAGTCACCTCCCCCTTTACTCTCTTGTAACTTTAATAAACCTTTAGGCAAATACTCCAGATTCAAACTCTGCTCTTCTTCCTCATTCGCTCTAGTCATTCGTGACAATCCATCAGCAATCACATTACTTGCACCAGGTGTATATACAATCTCATAATCAAACTCACTTAAATCCTCTTTTGTTCTCGCAATCCTATTATCCACTGTTTGCATACGGTGCAGATATACCAAAGGTTGATGATCCATTCGTACAATAAACTTCACACCATAAAAAATCCTTTAAATGCTTTCACACAAAATCTAATAGCAGACAACTCTCGCTCAATGGTTGAATACTTCCGCTCTGCAGTACTGAAGGCTTTTGATACATACCCAATCACTCTTCTAACCTCTACTCCATTCACCTCTTGTACCTGTGACAACCAACATCCCATGCAAAATCCACTAGCATCAGTATATAACTCAAGGGGATTAGCATTCATACTATAGTCTGGATAAGCCAGTTCCAAATCATTCATCACACATTCTTTCAACTTTTCAAAAGCCTCAATCATTCTATCATCCCACACCAATACAGTCTTACCTTTCATTCCCGTCAGTTCAGTTAAAGGCTTAGAAATCCCTGAACACCCCTCTATAAACTTTCTCTGAAACTCTATCAATCCTAAAAATGATTTCAACTCTCGCACAGTTCTGGGTCTCGGAAACTCACATACTTTCTTCATATACTTTGGAGATTTCAGAAGACCAGACTCACTCACAACATGTCCTAGAAACTCTACATTCTTCTTAAACCATTCACACTTTGCAGGTTTCACTTTCACCCCAACATCCCCCAATGTTTCAAGCACATCTTTTTAAAGGGAATGCAAGTTTTGTAAAGTTATTTAATTTAAGATAATTGAGAGGGGACAATAGAAAAATTAATTTAAGTTTTATTAATTATGAAAGGTAGCTATATACAATATTATCATCCATACATACTCTTAGGGGTATGAATAATTTTTTTTCATTGAGCCATGGTACTAGGTACATTCTTTTTATTTGAATCCCTGTCAGGGGAACATTACTTTTTGAGCTTCATGTACTGGAAATTTGCATTTGAATCCCTGTCAGGGGAACATTAATTTTTGAGTTTTATGTACTGGAAGTACGAGGACTTTATAATTTTTATCTTTGCCGAAAAGTGAGAACAAGTGTACACCTTTAATAACAACAATCTTTCTTTAGAGAGGTACGCACAGGCATAACGTCTTACTAATGTACATTAGTTACATAGTAAAACATAAGGAAAATGTTTATAAATAAAATAAATAGTGCTATAATGCATGTAACATATTAATTAAATCTAATTTTCAATTTTAAATTGATAGTTTTTAATGTAAATATTATAAGTAAGTTTAAGAGGTATGATACCCCAATATTCACTGATAAAGTATAATACACACAAAGAGTCTCTGCTCTTTCAATAAATTGTTTTATAAGAAGTTTTAACTTTTTAAATAGATAAGTGATACATCATATATTATATATATATATTAGAAGAGTATATAGCTTACTCTATATATACTCTTTATATAATTGGGTAATATTATTATTCATAAAAAAAGAAAATTAGTATGGTATATATAATATAATATTTACTCTATATTTATAATCTTATAATCACAGTTTAGCTAGTGGTCTTGATAATGTTACCTTAATTATACCACATCTGGGATCTTTACAGACGAAGAGGTAAAAAGGTTTAGGTAGTATTAATAAATAATAGTGTAATAAAATAATATTAGTGGATGTGGACTTACAACTATTTTATAAAATTAAATTAATTAGTAATTTATAATGTAAGTTCTAAATAATTATTTATTTATATCTTCGCAGAATAAATAAAAAGCAAAAAAGGAATTTTAATCAGATTTTCTAAGATTAATTACAGAATGTAAAAATTTAAGAAATAAAATAAATTTTAATAAAAATGAAAGATACAAAATATTAATTAATATATTATAAATTAAAATTGTAATATTAAGTTAAAAATTCATTACTTTAATTTATAATATACATATAATTAGTTAATTTATTTAAATCAAAAGCAAAAATCTTTTCAAAATTTGCTCTTGATTAATAATCAAAATAACGTAAACTATTAAAAGTTTTCCAGTTCTTGATTTTCAACTTTATTTAATCCAACTTCCAATAATGTAATATATATGTATCTTCAATTACTTTGATTGTATAAAAAAATTTAATATACGAGACCATGGACAGAATACAAAATTCTAGTACTATTTAATTATTTTACGAGTCTCTTAAAATTATGATGCAGAAGCATAATCTTTCTGCACTTTCTGGTGTAATATTTCTTCACTTAGATCGGCAAAAAAATAGGTCACAAAATGGACACCATGACGTTAAAAGGACGAGGTTACGATTGAGAATTATAATACTACGCGCCATTTTCGATGACGATTCATCGTCAGAATCACTATCTTTTATATATCGAAACTTTAGATATGATCTTATTGAAATCTAAAAGTTATCTCATAATTCGCTTGCATACTTCCAAAAAGTAGCATATTCGCCAATTGTAATCGGTCCATCATTAAAACACGATACAGTATCGCGATACCGGTAGATCAAAATGGCGTTATTAACTAATTTTAATAAGTTGTTCTTTCTTTGTTTTAGTTATAAACAATTTTGAATTTTAAATTATAAAATATCAAAAACTAATTTCAAAGATGTAGTACGTACATTGTTGTCATACGCTTGAAGTTCGTTTATAGAATATATTCTCTGTCACGGCCATGGTTATATTTTTGTTGTGCCATCGACAGCTAGCAACCTGTGTATCCTCCCTTTCCGTTTGTGGCTTTATTACTCCTTTTTGAATACTGTTTCTCTGGTTATATGATGCTGTGTTAGTACCTGGATAGCAGGTCGGAGTATCCGTGTGGTTGATTGTAGTCCGGATACTATGTGGTACAGCGAATCCCTAATAGCTATATATAAATATTTACCTATCTATATATGGATATAAGAGAAAAAAGAGGGAAGCAGATATATAATATATATATATAACGATAGTTAAGCATGTGTAAGATATATAGAAAATAGGGTATATAAAATATAGATGGGATATATATATAAAGTTATATTATCTTATATATATTATATATATATATTAATATATATAGTTATTATATAATATATTGCTATTACACAATCCAAAAGGGTGGAGAATAATGTCAAAATTTGGACATTACCAGGTGGAGTTGCAGTTAAAGCACCCGAGTGTGCAGCGGTACAACATGCCACATTAAAATACAAGTATACCTCCCATGTTAAAGCGGAAGGCTAGAGCATGTAAAACATGTGCTTCACTTGTAATATGTGATAGGATGTGACGGGTAGGAGTCAAGCTTCTATTTACAAAAAGTGCCAATAGATTAGGAGAACAAAAGAACTTGTAAAGGAGGACCTTCAGTTCCAAGAACAGGAGTTGTTCCGGGTACAAGTATGGCAGAAAATGACTCGATCATTTGTGTTACCATTGCATCTTGGTTGTGGTTTTTTCATCTTATAATTTAAATGAAGGTGAAATAACTGGGGACTAACATATTCAGTTACTTCTCCCTTTGCATCTACTCCAATTAAACATGTGTTCATCGACAAGCTTCCATGAAATCATTTGTAGCATAGGACTTACTGGTAAACAAAAGGATAGAATTTTGACTTGCCATTTGGCACAGTTTTTCTTTTCTTCCAATATATAATTTAATGTCATAGAAAATAAATATTTAACTCAGCTTCTTAAAAATCTACGACTGAGAATAAGTTATGGAAAAGGAAAATGTTTGAGAAATTAGCTAAAGCGGGTCTATAGATATTTGGCGTAACTTGAGTTAAATAAAAAATAATGAAATAATAATTAATTTTACATTATTATTTGAATTTCATTTCAAACTCCAGAGGAATATAAAAATTTATTTGTTAATTAATATTCATGTATTTATAAACAATACATGTACATAGTCAGTGGTATTTTCATTTTATAGTAACTATATTTATTTCCTCTTTAAAGTTTAACTTTAAACTTAGGGTGAACACATAGAGTAGAGTATTTTGAATCAGGCCAAAGCACAAAATCCACTTTTGAGAGGGAACAAAGACCTAAAAAGGACCAAGTAGCCAATAAACTCTTTCTAGTAGCTTCTTTGGCGCATTTGGCTTTTTGGTGGGTTCCAACCTGTTTCTAAATGTAATTTCATATGGTTGGATGTCTCGAGGGTTAAAATAATGCAGCAAACAGCCAGGAAGAGAGAATGCTGTCCAAGTCTACAGGTGAATCTGTTCGATAGTCTTTAGATCTAAATAGCAAGAGGAATATCAATATATCTCTATAGAAGCTGGTCTAAATTTAGTAGGGCAACTTTGAAGCCAGAGAGATGCAAAATGGCACATAAATATATTACTAAGTGTAGGACCTAATGGACTACCCATAGCAACGCCATCATTTGCTTGTAAGGCACTTTTCGCATTAATAGAAATCAATTGTATATCTTTAGTACGCTATATGTAATACATTCTGACAAAACTAGCACGTGTCGCAGACCATTGACTGGCATAAAAAGAATAAGAATTAAGAATAATTTCCAGAGTTTCATTTAAAAAGGCACATTCGTAAATAAACTTTTTACCTATATCAAAACTCGCCAAAATAATTTAAACTAAAGATATGAAAAGCTATTTAAAATCTCTGAAACAAAATTGAGAATGTCATCCTATAAGTTTAATCGTGTATTCGTATTTTTTGGTTTAGGTTTTCTAAATTGGTACTGAAAAATTTTGAAAAGATTGATATATTTAATTATATACTATATATTATATGTAGTATATATATATATATATATTATATAGATATATATATAGTATAGTATAATATGTTATATATTTAATATAATTTGTATATATATATATTATATGATAGTTATATATATATTATGTATAGATTAATATATATATATGTATTATATATATAATATATATATATATACAGTAGTATATATATATTTATAATTATATATATATATTATAATATATATATATAGAGGTATATATATATTATAATACATAATATATATATATATATATATATATATATATATTATAATATATAATATATAATATATATAGTATATATATTAATATATCCTTTACTTATAGGAATGGAAACAATCGTATATTCGCATCCGCGGATATGAAATATTAGGTACATTTACCGCTGTTCTCGATACTAAAATTTGACATCCGGTATAACGTTTTACTAATATAGTATATAATATATAATATATATATAATATATTATATTATAATTAATATTATTTAATATATATATAAATTATATAATTATTATAATATATAATATGATTATAATATATATTACTTAATAATATATTTAAATAATAAACCTTTAACTTTTATTTTATTTTTAATACGGAATGGTAAACAAATCTTATACGCATTATCGTATCCAGAAATTATGCAGCTTAAATATCTGCTTTATTTCCGCGCGATGTTGGAAAAATTTGGCATCTATGCCGCGTTTCGCTGATATTAAAAATTTGACATCCGTAAATATAAATTATAACTATATATTTATAATATATAACTATTATAATATTATAATATATATATATATATTCTGTAATAAGAATATATAATATGTATTATAATATGTTATATCATAGTATCTATAATTTATTATATATATAATATAATATATTATATATAATATAATATTATATATAAATATTATTATTGAAGTATATATAATATAGCTATACCCGGTATATAATTACAGTATATAAAATATATTAAGATATATAATATTATATTAGTAATTAATACAAATATATTATATAATAGTATAAAGCTAGAGTAGTATGTATATGTATTATATGACTTTATTATCTATAGGTTATCAGGAGTTTATATATGTTAGTGACTACTCAAATATATATATATTAGGTAATACTGGTAATATTATTATATATTAATATAGTATAATTATATTGAGAGTTGTAGTTGTAGTTTATATATTAATATATGTATATAATATCTATATGGAATATTATATATTTATCTGATATATACCATATAAATATTATATAATCTATAATATATATAGGTTTTATCCATATATGATTACTAAATTACACTGGGCTGAGACATTTTTTGCTGTCAAGGTTTTTTCAAAGTAATTCTTATGTATTTTAATGCGCTGAATTCGAATCTGCTATTGTTTTTTGCGAATCAGGTCTATCTTTTTCTAATGACCCTTTTTTTTCTTAAATAAGTTTTATTATTGGGCATTTTATTATTTTTTTTACAAATATATTCATGTACAATAGTGAAACATCATTGCCATTCGATATTAATCCCACATATGTAGTAGGTATTTGTGAGGATCATGTTAATGTAGTATGCAACAATCTTGATGCATTGCATCACTTAGTAATCATGTTATTATGCGATCAATACTGGTTAAATTTTGATAGGACTCTTTTGATATGTAACTTGATATCACCGGGCTATTGTATTGCATATAGAAGATGATTTTCCTGTGGAGAAACAAAAGCAAATGTTTGTAAAATTGACCACTTAGGTATAGTTTCCATTGCCTAAGTGTCAGTGATATAAGGTGTTGTTATCCTCAAGGGAATTTTCCTCTGTTCTTGCTCTGCCTGTATTTACAGTTATAGATCCTCTGCAATTTTTTCTACATGCGATTTTAATGGTATATTATCTATATATATATATATATATCTTATTATACCCGCTCATCTCGTACCCTTTATTAAAATCTTGCACTATCTATCTATACGCGGTTCTTTATATATCATACATATATATATTGGTAATATATACGTATATATATATATATATATATATATATATTTATATATATATAATACTATACTATAATAATTTATATATAGGGTGATTTAATAATATGCTGACAAACTTGGTTTCTTACGGTAATTAAATTTCAGAGTGTTAAAATAAATCATTATTTTTTTTTTTTTTATATGTGGGCAAGTAATATTGCATGGACAGCATCCAAAATAACGTCATTTGTGAAAGCAAGATACCATTGCTTTTATTAAAAAGAAATTAAAGGTTGATACAAGATAATAGACATTTGTATCCAACAATTTTCTGTTTTGCAAAGACATATGATATGAAAACATATAAATAGATGGAGTAAGAGGCAAAAATTAGAAATTAACTACCTTTTGGTATACCGTAGAAATAGTGGGTTATGTAAGGAAAACTGATCATGTGACAGAATGTATTATTTATTGCTTCACCTACTTAGTTGTAAGCGAAGTTTTAGTACTATCTGTATTGTTTATTAACTAAATGTTTAATAAGATATTATTGATGTGATGATTACATGATAGTGCCCGTATCACTGCGGATGAGTTCTTCTATTTGTTTTATATTTCATCATATGATTGAAGCAGAAAAACAAGCCATCCATGTTGTTTGAGTACTCTGATACTTCCTTCTGCCAGAGCCCCAGTCCTCATTAGGCCCGAGAGGTTTTATCCCCCCCCCTACCCATACCTTGCAATCGACCTGCTTAATTAACTGCGATATATTCGAAGAGAAAAGATCAGAATTTGAACACGAAAAATTCAGACCGTTTCATCATATATCGCTTCAAATTCAGAATTGGAACGAACAGTCTAATCCTTTAAATGAAGCACAACAGAATGACTTGACCAGAGATATGGGTCTATCTATAATATAATCATTATATATGATTCGAACTCTGGAGAGGTAGGTTGGGAACAACGAACAGAAGAAAGATAAGAAAATCAGGAAACAAAGGACAAGTGAAGAAAGAAATCACGAATGGGGCTGCAAGATCGTGTGCTTATCAATGAAGTCTTGACAATGCCACTATATGCCGTTGTGGATTAGAGATTTAATTATCGTGACGAAGACTTCTAATAAACGAAGACTAATTTGATCACTTTTTACGTTTTCTCTATTAAATAGAACGTAGAGCTTTTGCTGTTGCCAAAAGGTAGTTTGAATTAAACTGCACAGATTATTACTGGTTTTCCACTTTTGAATTAAAATAATAGCTTTTGATTTCCTTCTTCGGCTAGAAGACCTATATAAGTCCCTGTTAATTTGAGATAGAATGAACCTTTGGAAAATGTGTTAGAACATCTTATAACTTGTGGGAAGTACTTCAAATCGAGACTGTTTAATATGGCGAATAAATTGGCATTCTAGAGTGTGAGTTTGGTAAAGCTGTGTGGTCCCATTGATCGGCCTCCTCCGAATGCTTACTCATTTTCATGGCTCACAAGAGGCTGCTCAAACTTGCACCTGTGATGTGTTGTCGCTACCGATATGCGGACTTTGACAACATTAACTAATGTAATTTTATTATGTCATATATGATTTGTGATAAACTTTGGTGTTGTATGATGAGTTCAATAAGAAATATGAGTGGTAGTGTTGCTCTAATTTGTGCTAAGAATAATATTAATTATTATCAATTAATAATAATAATTATTTATTTATGAATAATGATAATAATAGTGGATAATTGATTTAATTGACAATATGCTAATGCGCATGACGGTATGTATCTATATATATTTGATGATGATAGTAATAATATATTGATTAGTTTACTCACATCATCCATAGTAATATATAAATTACTTAGTGATAAAACTTAGTGTTATGTGAACAATAGTGGTGTTAATAAATTTAGTATATGGGAGTATTAATGTTTATTGATAATAAACTAGTGTTAGTAATGGTAATATTGTCACTGATGTTAGTGTATAATATATATTTGTAATGACTGTGTGATGTCATGTATATATATGTATTTTTGGAAAATACGCGTATATGTGTATATTTATATTATATTTTGTGTTTTTTTCTTTATTTTTTATCATATTTCTTATATTTATTTATACTAAAAGATGCGTCATACCCGGTAGCTTAAGTGGGAGAGCCACTCGCCTTAAACATGTTGAGGGTCCCAGGTTAGCGCCAACTGGGTCGGGTGGGAGAATTTGTGAGCTATTCTCCCTTGGGCTTGGCTCGTCTGCTCGGACGTTAAACGTAGTACACCTCCTCCATATGATATTTAGGGCTCTGCCGTGAGTGATGGTGTTTATCTGCTTCTGTAAGATAAAGAGTATAAAAGATAAAAAAAAAAAAAAAGGTATTTGTTCATGGCATTGACTTGCTGGAAATAGAGTTACCGGCTCAGGGACAGGCATATTATAGGTAACCAACTTGGATGGGTCGGTGTTAGCAGAGTGATGGAAGGGAGGTTATCGGAAAGACATTTTGCCGTTTCAGAGAAAATAATATGCTTGTTATAATTGCCAAAAATAGTGAGTGGGATTAATAGAAGCTTTAGAGTTGCCCTATAAACCAGAAGAATGGAGACTTTTTTATTGACTCTTCAACAAGAAGTTTAAAGGGTGTCCTGTTACATATTGGAAATAAAGCAGCTCAATCGGCCTGTTCCGTTGCAACACTCTGTTTCAATTAAAGAAGCTAGCGAATCATGAAGAGTTTACTTATGCTCTCAAGTACAATTTCATGAATGGAAGATATGTGGAGATCTAAAGGTAAGAAATACATTAGTGATTTTTATTGGAAAGAAAATAATTTTTCAGTAGAATAATTTATAGTTGCTTAATTTAGATATACTCACCTTACTTATATGTTATTCTAAATATGTAATACGTTGCACTTACAAGACAAAAAGAGTAATATAGTATTTAGTACAGATTTCACATTTATATTAAAATTTGTTACATTCCTGAAGATTTAATAATTAATAAGTATTTTTCTTTTTATTATTAGGTCTGTTTTAATACTTGGATAGGCAAGGCGGCTACTCGAGAATTTCGCCGGTTTCCTCCTGTTATATTTGTGGGTATAGCAGAGCCGATGAACAGCACTATAGCGCCGACAGGAAATGGCCATCGTCGATCAGTCATTGATCTGCTGTCCGAATAATTTCATATATAAAAACCTATCGTTTAACCGAAATAAATTTTTACTTCGCACCACTTCATAAAATTGGGATTAATGAGAAGTTTTATGAGGGCATTAAAGAAAGACAGTCGAGCAAGCATTTCTTTTTTTGGCACCAAATTTCGCCAGGTTAATGATACAAATTAACTTGCTTGGAATATTTTGAATGTGTCCTCAAATATGAGGATGCTGATGACAGACGCTGGATTCGCTGAAGTGAGGAGTGAGGCAGAACGAAATGCATGGGATCTTTTAAAGCACTTTCTTCTGTTAATTTTCTTGGGAATCATAGAAGTTCAGATTATGAAACCACCGTAAAATATATTTTAATACAAACTTTTGCAATCTTAGGAGTGAGAATGTCTAAAACTCCACTTTTTCAAGAAAGATTGCTCATTATTTCCCAAGAAATTGTGGAGATATATGGAACAGAAGCATGGCGCATAAATCGGTTCAAAAAGCAGGTGGGACATCTTAATAATGCTAGCAGCTACTGTTGGTAGGCTTGAAAAGGGATTCACGCAGAAGCAGGATTTGAACTGAATAATAGCTAAATTATCTTATTTCTTTTTGGAATACTATCGCTAAATCTTGGTATTTATTTTATCATTTCTTATTTGTGAAACTTCTTTTTAATATTAATGGATGTCTTCCAATGTTACAACAGTGAGTTAATTAAAAGTTTTATGTTTCACAGTTATTATTAATATTTAACCTGAAATATACCAAATTACAGTATTTAACATACTGTTATTTCATAAGTGAAGTATATAAAAATTGACACTGATATCGCAAAAACTAATAGCAGATTCGAATTCAGCGCATTGAAATACATAAGAATCGATTAAAATATCTTTGACAGCAAAAAAAATTTTTTCTTAAGAAGATATAATATGAACTATAATACTATATTATATATTAGTATATGTATATGTATATATAGTATATATATATATTATATGTACTATATAGGTATATATATATATATATCTATATATATTATATCATTATATATAGTATATGGCAATTACCACATGCTTCTTATTTTGTACTTTTGCAAAAGTCCCTAAGTGGGTTTTGAACCCTTACCCTTTAGGATGTTAAGCGAAGAGCGTTACCCCTTAACCTGAGCTAAAAGGGAATCTGCCAGGTTCCACTGAAGCTTTGCCTTCCTCAAAGAGGGTTGAAGTGAATGTCGTTGACCATCCTTTCCTCCAGACAAGATCTTTCCCGTACGCTCACACCTCGGTCAGAGGTAGTAAACACTTGGTAATTATTTTAACCGGGTATTATGTTTAGGTTTAGGGGTAACTTCGCTCTTGGCTTATACAGCTCTACTACAAGAGGTAAAGAGGTTCAAACCTTAGGGACTTTGAATTATTATAATATATATACTATTATATATATATTATATATATATATATATATATTTATATATTATTATATATATTATGTTGTATACATACTTAGTAATTATGGTTATACATTATAATATATATAATATGTATAAGCTATATGGTAAAACACTACTAATTATAGACTTCATATATATATATATCAACTATGTTTAGGTGTTAGTAATATACGGTGTTGGCGGTGGGCTTCTGAATGGAATCAAAAATAAGTATGTCGATCGTGAAGTATGTGTAGGAATAAATGGAATGGAAAGTGAATGTTTTAATATTAATAGTTGAGTGAGGCAGGGATGTGTTATGTCTCCATGGCTATGGGCTATGTAATATGTATATGGATGGGGCGATGAAAGAATTAGAGGTAGAGGTGGTAGGGGAAGGGTTTTATACTGATGGATAATGGAAAATAGTGGAAGGTTCCCTGCTTATTATACACTGATGGTTTTGTTTTGCGTTTCGAATCTGAAGAAAGTTTGAGAGAATTGATAGAGAGGTTTGGCAGGGAGTGTAAATGGAGATATGGGTTATGGAGATATGTTAATTGGCGAGTAAAGTTCGTGGTGTGAAATCATGTTGGATGGTGAGCAATTGGGACAAGTATCTGAGTTTAAATATTTAGGCTGTATGTTGGATATAAAGGGCACATATGATGTAGAGTGTAGTAGGAAGTTGTGAATGTTTGAGAGTTGGCTGGTGCAATTAAATCCTTCGTGAATGCAAAGGAACCAAGTCTTAAATGCACTAGGGTTCTGTAAGAGGGTATTTTGTTACTAGTGTTAATGAATAGGGAAATTATGGTACGGAATAAGTAGTATAGGTCTAAATTTCTTCTATCTGTTCAGAAAGACAATCTTAAGGGGGTGTTAGGTGTGAGAAAGGCTGATTAAATGAGGAATGAACGCATTAAGAAGTTGTGGTGTGTGAAGAAATGCGCACATGAAAGAACAAATAAGTGTATTAAGATGGTTTGGTCATATGGAAAGGATGGATGATAGTAAGTTGGTTAAGGGATGTACAGTTGTGAGCGCGCAGGAAATCAATCTGCTGGGAGACCAGAGAAAAAGGTGATTGAGCAAGTAAAGGAATGTCTGAAGGAAAGGAACATGAGTTTGACGGAGGCGAGAAGAAAGGAGTAAATGACGGGGTTTTGTAAGCAGCATAATAATAATAATATAATAATAATAATAATAATAATACTATAATCAATAATACATAATAATAATAATAATAGTAGATATATAATATATTAATTAATATAATAATTAATTAATAATATTATAGAAAATAGAATTAATAATAAAAACTAATAAAGATTAATAATTATAAAAATTAAAATAATAAAAATAAAAATAACATAAAAATAAAAACATAAAAATAGAATAATCATTAATAATAATAATAATATAACTCAATAATAATAATAATAATAATAAAATATATTATATATATAAGAATGATAATATTTAATTACGTGTTCTTAATAATTGAATATCATAAGTAGATTATTCATTCATTTTTCTCATTTTATCAGGAGAATGGTAGCATTACATGTTTAAAGATTTTAAAATTTTTATACGTAAAATAATCTAGTACGCTTTCCATTTCTTTGAAAAAAGGCTGCCACGATTGGCAAATCACCCTACATCAACACAACCTACACATGCATTCCACATCACCGCATAACATCATTTCCTCACACACATACACCACACACTACCTCACTCACCTACAACACCACATGCGACACCACACACACATACTATATTATATATATATATAGTATATTATATTATATAAACTCACTATACTATATTATATATATATATAAATATATATACTATAATCTATATTTATATAATTTATTTATATATCTAAATTATATATAATATATTTGTAATATATTTTGTATATATGTATTTTCTATATTATATTTTAATCCATTTATTAAAAAAAGATTATTAATAACCCATATATGCCCATGATTGGAAATTCATGAAATATACATATAATAATAATCAATATAATAATAATCCATCAATAATAATAATATAATAATTATAATTAAATAATACATAATAATATAATAATAATAATATAATAATCATAAATAAATAATAATACACTAAATTAATGAACTGTGAACTGTCCAACAATCAGAACGTCCTGAGAGACCAATATACCTGAATGAAAGGAAAATTCAAATTTTCAAGTTTAATACATTGAAAATCTTTTTCTCTCGCATTCAGAATCTTCGAACGAACAATTTGCAACTTTAACGAAATAGGTTTTTCGTTAGCAATATATACTACTATATATATATAAGCAATAATATATAAATATATATATAATATATAATATATATTATATAATATATAATATAAAATATAATATATATACTATATATATAATATAGATATATAATATATATATATACTTAGTAGTATCATATAGTACTACATATATATATATGTCATATATATATATATATCCTATATATATATCACTATATATATATATATTGGGATGGTGAATATTGTTATAATATTATAGGTATTATATATATATATATTATTTGATATATTATTTTATACTATATATATAATTATATATTATATAGTATATATATAACTAGTTATAATGTTTATATATAATATATATATTATTTTAGTATATGGTTATATGATTAATATATATATACGTAGATATACTACTATCATATTATATATATATGGTATTGTATATACTATTTATATATAAATATTATCGAATATTAACATGGTGTAAATCATTTGCGAATTTTCTTCTCCAAACAGTATTCATATCTATTTAATATCCTATAAAGTATATATAATAGGTATTATATTATTATATATATATATTATATTATAATATATATAATATATCTTATATTATAGTATATAAATAGATATATATAATTAGATTATTATATCTGACGAATGCCCTTGAAAATTTACACACCTTTTTTTTTTTAATTTTTTTAAACTTTATTATTACAGACATACACTAAACATCATTAAAAATTCACTTATATATATATATATATATATAATTTATTATATATATAAATATATATACTATCACTATATCTATAGATATATATTATATATTAGTATATTAATATATAGGTTTGTATTATATATATATTATAAGTATATTATGTATCTATAATATATATGATATAACTATTTCCACTTAAGGTTTCTGCCGGCTTCAGCTCGGCCTCTTCATGTTAGACAATTCAAACAAGAAGCTTCTACGTTTATCTATGATTCCAAAAGATTTTGGGAGTTTATCGATCAGGTGTTGTTAGTTATTGTATATGGTTTATTATACCATCACTAGTATGTTGTAAAATCTTGTGTTTTTTTCATTAATTAAATTCTTGCGTGGAGCTTTATGTCTTATTTCTCACGCTAATTTTCAGTCAAGAGTATATATCTGCTTTTTATACATGAAGGATTCGACAATTTCTTTTGGTTTGCTATCAGAGACAAAAATTATAGGTTGGTATGTTATACTAATCTTAATTCTATGGTTTCTAAACTTCTTTCTATGCTTAGTTAAAGCTGAATTCTGGTTAAACAGAGTTAAAATCATATCTATGTTGATATTTCGTCTTTCCAAATACTAATAGTTTCTCCACTATATATATCTGTACAATCATGACAGGGAATACTATAAATACACTGCTTATCGGTAACATTGTTAAATTTATTGGGCTTCAAAACTTTTTCTAGTGGTAAAGTATTTGATGGGGTAGTAACAATATTTTTTGGCAATATTTTTTTTAACATAATGGTAGAACTTCTCCTTTGCTTTATTCAATGCTTTGTTAATTATAAAGAACGAGTATTGTAGGGTTTCAAAAGAAACTTTTGAATAAAATTAAATTTCTGACGGTTTTTAAGCTATTCATCATTCTGAGCATCTCTTTATTTATTCCTAATACTGCAATTTCAGCTAAAGACGTGATTTCTGCTCTATCGGAGTTTAACATTAAGGTGTATTGTCTTGATGGTATTCCTCAAGTGGTTGTATGTAATTAATATCTGACGTCGGTTTCTTATATATTGAAAAGTTAAATTGTCACCAGAATGCCAGTCAAAAATACAAAAACTGGTACTCTTTCTGCATTGTTTTTGCGTTCATTGCGAATCTGTTCCCCGTCAACGTTAAATGAACAATTTGATTTTTGTTCAAAACTTTTGAAACCCTACAATACCCGTTCTTTATAATTTAAAACAAACCTATTGAAATATTAAGCAAAGGAGAAGTTATTCTTAAGCCATGCACAATAGACCCAGCACGTCAGAAGAATTATATTACCTTATTTATCTAGCTAAATCCTCTCATAATTATAGTTAAAAAAAGGAATATTTGCAGAAAAAAAATTGTTACTAATCCGATTTCACTGTGCAGTCGAATACTTTATACCCAGCTTAAGAAAGTTTTGAAGCCACAATAAAGTTTACAACAATGTTACCGATTTAACAGTGTCATACATTAATGCCGATCAAGGAAGCAGTTCTTTCGTAATTATGTTGTTGAACGATTTATTTAACTTGATTCATATGTATATGATATATATAGTATATCACGTGTATAATATTGTACTAATACTTAATATCTTTTGTAAATTAGGTGTGTTATTGGTGAAACTCTTATAGAATTGGAAAGAAGCAATATCAACCATACGATATTGATTTAATCTTGATAACCCAAATTCAAGCTTTAACTCCGACATGAGAGAAGGTGATATTGGAACCATAGAATTAATATTGAATAACATGCAACCTATAATTTTTCGTCTCTGGATGAGCAGAAGCAAATAGTGAATTGGTCCGAGATTCTGTCTGTTATAAAGAGCAGTTAAATAGTGTTGACCGATTTAATATTAATAGCGGGAATACATAAAACATACGATGTTCGTCCGCACCGGCTACAGAAGGTTTTTATTAATGAAAACAATAGATTTTACGTACGACTTGTGTTAAGTTTGTGATATAGGATGATATAGATAACTAAATAAACAACAGAACCACCTGATCGATAAAACTCCTGGTATTCTTTTTGGAATCATAGTAACGTAGAAGCTTCTTGTCTGAACTCTCTCTCACTCTGAAGACGCCGTACTTGGACAAGCCGGCGAAAGGCTAGTGGGCAGGTGCGGTTTTTGGGGGTTAGGGACAGGTAGGCGTCAACGCTACTTGCCATTAGTGAGCCAAAAACATATTAAAAGTCAAGATATATAGTGATTATATTGATTGTTATGCGTTAGTATATTGCATAATATAATATAAATGAGTATATAAAAAAAATATACCCCACTGGGCTATATATATACTATATATATAATATATATCATATATATTAAGTATGTATTAGTTAATAAACTCTGTGTATTTTCTTATCAATAATTCGAAGTTCATATTATATATATTAATTATAGATATAATTATATAATATTGTTATAATATATATTCAAATATTTAATGTATATAATAATATATTTATTATATATATATATATATATTATATGATAGTATAATATATGTATATATAACTATATATTATTATAATATATAGTTAATTAGCAGCCCTGATTATATATATAGTATATATTATATTATTTATAGTATATATATGATTATATATTAGTATATTATATGAGTATATTATAACTGATTATTTAGGTTCGATGTTTCTGATACTTTAACGATGTTCGTTGCATCAATCTTTCCATACTCCGTTGGATTCACTATTTCATAAGTAGTAGGGTCGGTGCCAAATATGTTATTTCTTCGATCAAAAATAGTTTTCCTTATTCTCTAGTGGGCGAAGTGCAATTTTGATGTGCTCTGAACTCCGAGATTTCAGTCGATATAGTTGTGGTTTTTTAATAATGACCTAATTACTTTGTTTGTTCTTTCTATATGTGCAGAAAATAATATAAAATATTTATCTACCACATTAATAAATTAATATATTAACTTATTTTATTATGTAATTTTATGCTAACTTGGTCATCATGCTAACTTGTTATAATGAGCCATGACTTATGTTATATATATTATTATTATCATGAATATTTATCTAACATCAAGGTTCAAGTTAGCTTAGGTAAATTCAAATCATCGTTTATGACTTCAAAATTCGGCTAGCCTGTATTTATATATGATAGGAAGATTCTATAGTGTGTATAATAATTTGATATTTCGTTATTTGTTTAAAAAGATGTAAGATTTCTATTGATAAATAATTAATTTTATGCTTTTTTACATATTATTTTTTTATTTAACTGATATTTGTGTGTTTTTAATTAATTTAGAGCTGTTAGTTTTTGTAAAATATCGGGATTTATAATTTGATAGTAATTTACGACTTAAGAAATTTTATTTAAAATTACTAAATTTTTTGTTATTTTTATCGATAGTGTTGTTATATATAATTAAATTCAAATGTGATAAAAATGTTGCAATTTATGAAACCTATCATGATTCTCTTGCATTGTCTATTATATTATTATATAATCTATTAATATATATATATAATATTTATTATAATATATATATATAAATTAACTATATATATATTAATGATTAATTATTAATAATTATATTATATTACTTAACGTAGAAAATTCGAAAATACAATTATAAATTGTTTAAATGTATTGTATATGAAACGAAAGTTTAAAGAAAACAAATTGACGTATTTTAGTGAAGAAACTGAATTGAAAACTTGGAAATTAAAATTTTTATTTTGTCAATATTTTAGAAAACCGACTAATTCATGCGATCATTTAAAAATTAAGTAAGATATATATATAGTTATATTATATATATCATATATTATAATTAGTATATATAATTTATAAATATATACTATATATATATATATATATAATATATATTTAATAATATATAATATTGATATATTATAAATATATATATATATTTTTAATTTTATGATTTATTGCCTACTGAAATCTTTGACCACTGAAGCCGCACTTGGCCTATTGTAGGGGAATATTATAATATATCATATATATTATATACATATATTTATCATAATATATATATATATATATTTTATATAATATATAGATATATAATGTATAATTTATATATAATATATATATATAAAATTATATTATATATATTAATATAGTTATATATAATATATATAATATATATATGATATAACTAATAAACGTAAGTATTATTGTAATATATTATATAGTTATTATATATATATTGATTGTAGTAGTAGTTATATTAGTAGTAATATATATTATATTAATATAATATATTATATATATATATATATTATATATAATTATTATATATTATATATATAATATCATTATTATTAAAATATTTATTATTTTTGTAGTAAAATATATAAGAATATATTATGCAAAATACGTTAAATTATACGGCTCACTTTTATTTTAAAATAATGTAGTTTTGTATAAGTTAAGTGTATCATTTTATATATTAATAGTATAGTATACTAGCAGTTAATAAGTAGTATATTCATTATATATATATTATTATATATATATATATATATATAGTATATATATTAATATAGATATTTATATTAAATATATATATATATATATATATGATCTATTAATTATAATTATATATGTAGTTTATATATATTTATCTATGAATATATATATATATATATTATTATTGGTTTATTAATTTATATATATTTGTGTATTGAATATCTTGGATGTGATTGATATTGTTTTATATAGGTTATAGTATTTATATTACTGCTTTGATATTGGTATATTATTATATGTAATATATATATATATAATTATTATATTATATATAGTATATATATAATAATTATGTTAATTGTAGAAGAAAATTTTTTCGTGTATATGATTGTTATATATAATATATTATATATATATATATAATATTTATATATTATATATAATATATTATACCTATTAATTATATATATTAATTATTATATATATATATATATATATAATATTATATTAAGGTATTATTTAGTAAATATATGTATCATTATTTTAAAATAAATATATTTACAGTAGTTACGATAGTATAGATTATATATATATATTTAATATGCGTATGTTAGTATGTATGATATATATATATATATATATATATATATATATTATATATATGTGTTATATGTATTAGTATAGTATATTTATATATATAGTTATTATATTATATTTTATAGATCATATATTTATAATTAATCAATCAAACAGTGCCAGTCATACTTATTAATTATTATATATATGTATATATATATTAGTATATATATTTATATATCTATATATGATATTTTATATAGTAGTATAGTATGTGAGTAGTATATTTTAGTAGTATATGTTGTATATAGTGAGTATATTATAGTGTGGTGTGTGTGTGTGTGTTGTTGTGTAGAAGTGATTTTAATGATTTAGCTCTGTTTGTATAAATATGTATTATAAAAATTTTAAAGTGTGTAAATTGTCAGGTTATACGAAGAAACTAAGAAATAATTTGTTTTAAAGAAGCTTGATATAATCTATATATTATATATATATATTATTATTATATTAAGGATAATAATATAGTTCATAATTACTGTATGCTCTTAATATTAATTATATATATATTAATTATATATTAATAGTAATTATATATATATTATATATGGGTTTGCAGAAGTATGTATATATATTTATATATTATTATAGAGGTTAGTAGAAGTAGTATTAGTATTATTATAGAAATATTTATATTATGATTATATTTATTACAGATTTATGTATGATTGCTTTAAATTACAATATTAATATAGTATTACTATATTATGTATAATATATTAATATATATGTAGTTGATAGATTATATTAGGATTATATTTATAATATAATATATTAATTTAATCAATATAATATTATATTATTAGTATGGTCTTATATTATTATTAGTAGTAATTATTAGTAGCTGTAGATTATATAATGTATGTTTACAGTATAGTGTAGTGTTCGTTGTGATATATTTCAAATTCCGAATTGTATAAGATTTTTTTCCAATTAAATCTAATTTGAATATGAGGAGTGTTAATGTCTTTTTTTTTATTTTTTATTTTTTTTTCTTTTTTTATTTTTTTTTCTTTTTTTTCTAAAAGAACTCCGTAAGTAATCTTATGTTCTCTATTGAGATTGAATAATATTATTCTTGTTTTTGGATTTATTATTTAGATTCGTAGGCCTATAACTGAGACATTATTAATAAGAGAAAAGAGGATATGACACTTAAATAATAATTAATTCTCGATAACCGCACATTTTATACAAATCCTTACTACGTACATATTACTGCCTATAACATTCTCACTAATACTTCAGCAATCAAAGTTTTTCAGTTGCAAAATTCAATGTAAAATGTTTGCTAGCTTGCTTGGTCTTTTGGGATTGGTCAAGTCATGTGAGTAAAATAAAGTAAGGTGTTAAGAAAGATATGGAAAAGTTAAAGCTAGAGAAAGAAAAAAATAAAGAAAGAGAGAAAGAAAGAAAGAAAGTGATAAAATGGGAGAGGGTAGGAACCAGTAAAGAGTGAAAAAAACAAGTTAGGGAGAGCGATAGATCTGGCAGAGAGAGAAAGAGGAAAATGTGACCATATTAGAGAGGAGAGAGAGAGAGAGGAGAGAGCGGAAAGGCGCCTCAGAACAACAAACCCTCCTAGAGGTTTGCTTAGTAAGAGAAATGTTGTGATCCTTCCAAGAACATTAGGACATACGAAGGTTTGAGTTGCATATTTTCGAAGACGTTATTGTTGTACGAAAGATGATATCGATTAGAAAAATGAAGAATTGAGTTTTTGATGCGTTGAAAAACAACTTTGCTTTTCTCTTTCCTAATAAGAAATTCAAGAAATATCAGAGGTTAGTTTCTCCAAGGACTCCTTCCTATCGTGAGTTATTTGCTGTTGGGTGAGAGTTTCAATCAACAGCAATTAACTCTTCCCGTGAGACGTCTTTTAAAATAAAGGAGAGATGAAAAAGAAGAGCTGGAGCTTCGAGAAGGAAATCAGAGGAGAGGCTAGAGAGAGAGAGAGAGAGAGAGAGAGAGAGAGAGAGAGAGAGAGAGAGAGAGAGAGAAGAGAGAGAGAGAGAGAGAGAGAGAGAGAGAGAGAAGAGAGAGAGAGAGAGAGAAGAGAGAGAGGAGAGAGGAAGAGAGAGAGAGAGAGAGAGAGAGAGAGAGAGAGAGAGAGAGGAGAAAAGATATTAGAGGACAGAGAGAGAGAGAGAGAGAGAGAGAGGAGAGAGGGGGAGAGAGAGAAGAGAAGAGAGAGAGAGAGAGAGAGAGAGAGAGAGAGAGAGAGAGATGTCCAGCACTAAAACAATAGATTCATGGAAATGTCTCAAGCTCCAAATTCTGAAAAGTTCAAATTAGAAACACAAGAACAACATCCGCCTTTGACTGAAAATTGAGAATTGTGACAGCATGAGTGAACAGAGTAGTGGATGCTATGGCAGTGCCGAAGCACCTGAGTTTCGGTCAAGAACAAGAGGTGAGGTCTAGAAGAAGAAGAAGAAGAAGAAGAAGAAGAAGAAGAAGAAGAAGAAGAAGAAGAAGAAGAAGAAGAAGAAGAAGAAGAAGAAGAAGAAGAAGAAGAAGAAGAAGAAGAAGAAGAAGAAGAAGAAGAAGAAGAAGAAGAAGAAGAAGAAGAAGAGAGGTGGTGTTCCGCAAAAGTAGAAATTGGGATATAGACCGTGAATATTGCAGAAATTAATAAATAAAAGAATACCGCGCTCCATCGCACGGTTGCAAAGCCTTGGAAACGCCAATCCCATCACCAGAGGCCGCAAATTTCCAAGTGATGATGGTGGAGTGATGAAAGAGGGTCAATGTTTGAATTAGGGATGCGGAGCCGGTAAATTATTTGCCAACTTATACACCGGCTCCGGCTCAATCATTTTAAAATTACCCTGCTCCGACTCCTGCTCCGGTCCCAGTATTATAAAATTACTTGGGTCCGGCTCTGACTCCGGCATTTTAAAATTACCCTACTCCAGATCAGGAACCGGCATTTTAAAATTGTTTGGCTCCGGCTCCTTGTTATAATTCCTTCTCCATTTGCAGTTATGAAATCATTAATTCTCTGTTACGAAATTTTTATTGTATGATAAAAATGAAAATTTGTTAATGACATCTTTATTAACTTCGAATTAAAACTTAGGAAACATTTTATAGAAAATAAGATTTTTAAGACATACAAAAAAAGTATAATTCACTTTCTTACTAAATTTTAATATAATACCTCTTTAAATGATCTACATTCATGTAATATAATTTTATTAGGAAGTTTTTTCTTTTCTTCAAGAAATCAAATTTTTAAAAAATACAAAAAAATTTCAGAATCTGTTTCATACTAAAGTTTAAAATAATTCCACTTTGAAAAACTGAACTGCCTGAACATATGTAATATAATTTTATTCAAAACAGATTTTTAATTAAGAGAAAAAAATAAAAGAAAAATAATTATAATTTACTTTCTTCCTAAATTTTAAAATAATTTTATATAAATAATGAACTACTGTCTGTTCCTGAGCATATGTAACAAAATTTTATTAAAAACAATTGGTTTCTTAAAAATAATATTGCCTTCAAATAAAATATCCTTTTAACGATGTCCTTAGATCAGATTTTATTATTTTTTAAACGCAGAAACATAAACGATCGACACTAGCTTTGAGTAAGGAGCAAAAGCCTGTTACTGTGTGAGCACATCTTGCAAAAACTTCTAGATAGCGGAGTAAATGCTTCTTTAACTGTTAACTTTGATTTTCGGTCGATTTTCATTATTTCATTTAATGCCTTATGGAATTCAATTTTGTATATTTCTAGAATCTAGAGGACTTTTTTTTTTTTTTTTTTTTTTTTTTTTTTTTTTTAGGTTTGGAGGTCTTTTTAATGGTGGTAGATCGTCTTTTTTCAATCGTTTTTCTGCTTGCTCCAATTGGTCCCATTGTTTGTCAAAATTTACTTCTTCATCTTCATCTTAGAAGATACCACAAGGGAGGATTCTTGAAACTATCGATGAACTATCTGACTTCAACCCAGATTCATGTTCGATCATTTTAAGTCCTAGTTTACAAAGAACATCCCTATCTTTTAATATCAGATCTTCAGTTCTGAGAAAGATTATGAACTTTGGATCAACAAAGATAGCCGACAAAAGATTTTGTTTTCAGTCAACATTCTTTCCCTTCTTTCCATGAATTTTTTTTTATGTCATTTGCTCAAATCCCTCCTTTATTCTCGAGTACATTAGTTAGATACTTTCATTCTCTATAAAAAAAAATTTCCTTCCTTCAATCTTGTGCTTAAATTTTCTTTGTTGTAAAGTAAGGGTGCTTTAATAATTCTTTAAGGTCTTCGACTTGTTCCCACTGACTATCGGAGAGAAAGGGTCCAGGAGTACCGACAGTAATCATACTAATAAAGTTTATAGCTACAGAAGCCTTTCGAGCATAAGATATATACTTCCCCATCTTGTCTCTTGATCTAAGATTGTCACTTTTCCAGCTTGATGATTTAAAATTTCCATAAATTTTGGGGTGCTTGCCGCTTTTGCTATTTGTCTCGCCTTGCTTATAAAATTTGCTGAATGAGTATTGCGAAGGCTTTCACTCACTGCTACCTGTAAAGTGTGAACTCCACACCTCATGTGTGAAATGTTTGTGTCATCAGATCATATTCTTTTCAGTGTTTTATCAAGTTCGTTATGAAATTCAACTATTACTTCTTCGTTTTGACATTCAATAAAATCAGTATGATATTGACCAGTTTCCTGTTCCTCATCCTCAATTTTTTTTTTTTTTGGGGGTTTTTTTTTTTTTTTTTTTTCCCCCCCCCCTTATTTAATTTTTCAATCGAACTAATCGTGTTTGATGCGTTATCCGTAACTATGGTAATTACTCGCCTCTTATTAATTTCAAATTCTTTTAAAACCTCAACAACAATTTATTGGATATATTCGCTTAAATGTTGCGATTTGATATCTCTTACTTACTGCTAACATTTAGGAAAATTGTTTTTACCTTCGTCCAGATATCAAATATTAGTAGTGAAATAATTTAACCTTGCCCTTGTGAAAGCATCCATTTTTTAAGCTTATTTTTTTGCTTATCCTCTTCTTTTAGAACCATTTTACAAATATTCTCTCGGTCTAAAGAGATTTCCAGTTTCGAAGCCATGTCTCCACACAGTCCTTTAAATCCTGATCTTTCAATAAAACTTAATGGGACACTAACTTTAACATCCCTTATAATCAATTGTTTTTTGAATTTTTTACTTGACATAGAAAGAAAAAGTTTTTGACAACTGAAAAAAAGTATCCACTTTAGTATGAATTTTTGAAGTTGAAGGGTTATCCTGAACTGCTTTTGTTTCTCCTTTCTTTTTAGCAATTACAGCAATGTATGGATGAGAGGCTTTTAAGTGTTCCATTAAATTAAAGGCTCTGGTAGATGTATTGTGGCCTCCTTGAGTAACTGGTAGTTAGGTAGACTTTTTCGTGCATGATCGAACTGACTATTTCCAATCAACTGTGCTAACTATTTTTCACATTGGCAAATGTAAGTACTTTTATCTTCAGAGCTAGTAATATAATTAAGTACATGAGGTGTTTTCGATTTTGGTTTAGTTGACATGATTTTTCTAGGAATATTAAACTAAATTAATTAAGGTTATCTATGAAAGTATAAAACCTTTTTTTGTTGAATAATAAATATGCATAAGCAAATTTCTGAAATAAGATAAATATTATATATATATATAATATAATATATAATATATATAATATATATATATATAATATATATATATAATATATATTATATATATTATATTATATATTATATGTATATAATATATATATAATTATACATATATATTAAATATTTTTTTATATATATAATATATATATATATAAATTATATAATATATGCACAAAGAAAAATAAAATTATATATAATATATACAGATATAATATATATAATATATATATAATATATTATATGTATAAATATAATATATATATATATCATATATTATATATATATATATATATATATATATAATATTATATATAATATATATATATATTTATTTATACATATAATCAGATATATATATATATAATATTAATATATATATATATATATATCATATATATTATATACTATATATATATATATAATATATATATAATAATATATATATATATATATATATAAATTAAAAGCTGTCCTCAGACCAATCAGTACGAGATGACGAGATTCATCAATAGAATTCCTTTGCTCCTTCGAGGAGTAGCCTAGGGGCCAGGGTTTCATCACTCGTCGGATCATAGGTAGCAATTACATAAGATGTTCCCCTCCTTGAATTTGGCTATGCCCGTGAGAGGAAACCTTAAATAAAAATAATATATATTATATATATATATATAATATATATATATTATAATATAATTTATATCTTATATATTAATATATATAATATATATACTTATATATCTATATATATATATATATATATATATATATATAATATATATATATATATATATATATATATTCTAATTAATTAACATTAGCACAAGTGAAAATAAAGATGATTGTCACTTCTTATATTTATTACTTAGAATTAATTAATTTAAGATTTCACAGTCAACAATAATGATTGTCAATAATAATGCTTCACAGCGATTAATGATTCAGTATAGAAATTAGTTACTCAAATAAAGGAACATTGGTTTAATAATAAGCCACCCGGCTTAATAAGGAGCCAGCTTTGGAATGCTAACGCTCTTACAAATTGCTTTCTCCTCGTGACGTGAAGCTATAACACTTCTATTTATAGTTTGAAATGAATTGATTTAACGCTTCACAAACAATAATAGTAGTTCAACAAATTAACATTTTAGATGAGATTATTCATTAAAATAAATGAAGAATATTTCTACATTGCTGGCGCCGGGTTTATAATATCGAGATGCTCTCACCGACGTTACCTTTTAACACAGGACTGTAACTAATTGATTATATATATTCATACATTTAATAATATACACAAAAATATAAAATAGTCGATTACTCTATAAACTCTGAACAATCGACTTTCAAGACGCCTACCACATCTAAAACAGCCTCTTTTCTTGTAGCTTCAAGGCAGACTCCCTTCATAATTTGAAAGCTTAAATAAGACCAGCCGTTAGGCATTCTCACATTACAAACTTTGTTGAGTTCCTCAGCGTACAGGAATTGTTTACATGACCGTCCGACAGGTGTACAGGAATTAAAGTGATGGGCGGGGATTCTCGACTCCTTCACATCACACACACACACATTTCCACACACACACACACACACACACACACACACACAACACACACACCACACACACACACACAACACAACACATATATATATATATATATATATATATATATATTATATATATATATATTATAATATATATATATATATATAATATTATATATATATATATATATATAATATATATATACTAATTGTTATTTACCCTAGGTTAACCAATGCTTTGTAAGAAATTACAATTTATTTACACTTTTTTTTATAAATATTATATATTAAAACAGGTTAAAATTATTAACAAAGGATTTCATCGGAACTAGCTTTTGCTCTCTCTCGGAGCCTCTTTCAGGTGATGAAACGAATATTCTTCTTCCAGTTCGAATAGTTTTCTCTTCTGGCTGGTTGTTTAATAAGCTTTGGTAGAAAGGAGACATGTGCATAATGGCGTTTTGCAGGCTGTTAATCTTGTAATCTCCAGAGCATTGGTTGTAATTGGGAATATTGTGTATGCAGAAGGCTACGGCTATTTTTCTTTTATTGGTGTTGTTGGTGTATTTTGTAATATTTCTTTTGTTGGGATATATGTGATGATTGTTTTCTTGTCGGTGTTGGGTAAGGGTAGAGTTTTGATTATCTGTATTTAGGGCATGCTTATGTTGGTATAATCTTCTGTTGTGGTCGGTGGTTTCGCCTATAGTTAAGGTTACAGTTTGTGTATGGGATTTGTGAATACAGAGGGGGGTTAAATTGGGGGCTTTAGGGGGTCTGAAAACTTAAAACTAAAAACTAAAAACGCGATTAAAGTTATGTTTTTTTGTATCATTTTTTGAATATGTTTTATGTCTATGTGGGGTATGGGTAAAAAGTTTTTTTTTTATGTATTTTTTTTTTTTTTGCTGTAGAATAGAATTTTGATTTTGCTTTTTTTAATGCCTTGATAATTATGTGATTGGGATAATATATTGAAGACTGTTTTAAGGAAGTCTGTTTCCTGTTTTAGGAAAACAGGAGAACAAATTTTGAAGGCACGGAGATACAAGGAGGAGAGGGTGGTAAGTTTTGTGTTTGCTGTGTGTGCGAAGTACCAGTGTATGTAGTTAGGTGTAGATGTGGGTTTTCTATAAACTGTGTATGATAATTTAGTAGTGTGGTCCCACATGATAAGGGTATCTAAAAAGGGTAAAGAATTTTGAGTGGAAGGGGGTCTCCATTGTGAATTGTATGTTGGGGTGAATGCTATTTATGTGGTTTAGAATGAGTGTGGGGTCAATCGTGTTAAGGACCGCGGCAAAGACGTCATCCACATAACGGAGCCAAATACAGTCTTTAAGGAGGTGATGGGGAAGAATAAAATAGTGTTCTATTAGTTCCATGTATAAGTTGCTGAGCATGGGAGATAAAGGGGAACCCATGCTCAGGCCCTGTTTTTGTTTAAAGAAGGATTGGCTATGTTGAAAGAAATTATGTTCAAAGGTAAGAAAGATGAGTTGTTTTAATTAAGGTGGAAAATGGATATTTATTGCAAGTTAATGTTGTTATCGTTTATGTATGTAGTTAACAAATGTAATGCTTGCGATACAGGGACAGAAGTAAAAAGAGAGGTAACATCGTAACTAATGAATTTGTGTTAAGAGAAGTTGTTTTGTGTATAAAGTCTTCAGTGTTTTTAGGTGTGATTTTGAAATTGTGCCTAGAACGGTTTTAGTTGTAAAGATAACCATTGTGCTAACTTGTAGGTGTGGGAGTTTGTATTTTCAATAATGGAACGTAATTGTATATTAGGTTTGTGTGCTTTAGGTACTCCGTAGAATTGTGGGATTTGTGTCATGTAAGCGTTGAGATGTTTTTGTAGGATGGGATGATTTTTAAGGATAGTCTTGAGTGATTATTAAACAGTTTGCTTGACATTGTTCTTATGTGGTTTTTTGTCAGTGTTGATAGTATTTGTGTCATTAAGTAAATTATTGCATTTTTGTTTGTATTGATTTGTACCATTATTACTATTTGTTACCTTTATCCGCTCTGGACACCACAATGTTGTGATTGTTCTTAAAACGGCTGAGGGCTCGGTGAAATTTTTTCGGAAAATCGTTGATCGTGGTTAAATGCAAAATAGACGA
>JABUQX010067371.1:85000-86079 GCA_015478945.1 Trachelipus rathkii
GACCCTGATTATCCTGACTTGGAGATTGTGGATCTCCAGGAGCTCCTGAGGGCTGAGGGTGACAACCCAAGTCTGCCGCCTCAACACCGCTGCAGGTACTTAGAATTCGTGAAAACTAGTGCTAAATGCTACTAATATATATTAATAATATTATTAAGTAATAAGTATTAACAAATAAAGATTTGTCATTTAAGATTTAACTAATAATCTTTGAATTTCTTGAATTAAATATCTTATTGTTTCAGTGCTCACACACTCAATCTGTTGGCGACAACAGATGTGAGTGATATACAGGGCTGGAGCAAGGGGGGCTCACAGTGGAGGAGGACCATAGCTAAGATCCAGGCCCTGTGGAACCTTCAGAACAGGGCCCCAGTGGTGGCCAACCAGATCAAGATTGTCGCCAAAAGAAAACTGAAGACTCCTGTGGTGACAAGGTAGTAGTAGTTACTATTAAAAAAAAGAAATTTAGCGTAAGAAATTGTTGCCGATTAATTATAGACAAGTTTATTTTATAAGTTTTTGATAATTTTATATAAAGTAGTGTTTATTAAAACGAAGTATATCCTATATGATAGTGTGATGGTCCTTCTGGAGTTTTTAAGGGTCGAAAACCAAATGGATGCCATAAACACCATCTCATCAAGCAGCCAAGGAGGTTCCCCTCTCACAGAGGTAGACGTCGAGGTAAATATAAAGTATTTTTAAAGTAGCAATTGCTCTTTTAATATTTTTATTTATAATTTAATAAATTTATTAAATTATAAATCTCCTCACAAACCCAAACCCCCTCCATTAATCCCTGTTCTGTACCTGTACCATCGCTCTTGCTTGCCCAACACTCATATCGCTACTTCGTAAACAATCTCTAACTGAATATATCCACCTTTTTTTTCCGGTCGTCCGACAGGCAAAACACTCTCACATGTGCTCTTATACACTTTCTTAACCAATATGGTGTTCTCCACCTTCTCCACATGTCCAAACCATCTTACAAAATCCTCATCAAATTTGGCAGTCTTTTCCCTTACCCGCAAGACACGCTTCCATGATAAACTCGTTCCTCATCTTATCCAATC
>JABUQX010067372.1:10000-24204 GCA_015478945.1 Trachelipus rathkii
TATTTTATTCTTATTAATTATTATTATTATTATTATTATTATTATTATTATTATTATTATTATTATTGTTATCTCAGAGGTAGAGCACTCCCCTAACAAGCGAGACCGCCCAGGTTCGAGACTGGGTAGAGCGAAAGAATGTGAGCTATTCTCTATTAACTCTAGCTTCGTCCCACCCAGACGTTAATAAGTACATTGGTAGCGTGGTTTGCCACTAATGGAAAAACTTCCCGGCATCCGCGATAGGCCTGGCCAGCCAGCGGATTTAGCCGTTAGGCCCGTGTAATCCAAGGACCTTTCTCGAATGGTCCCGCTGAGAGGGAGTAAAGTTTTAACTGAAGCCCTGACCTCCTGGGAGAAAACAGTTATATAATATTATTATTATTATTATTATTATTATTATTATTATTATTATTATTATTATTATTATTATTATTATTATTATTATTATAAATGTTACTTCGAGTGTTTTTTTACTACTTAAATAGGTTATAGGTTATTATTGGTTATATCTTTTAAATACAATATTATTGGTTTATATTTTGTAAAAATTTTTAATACAGCAAAATATTTGGTAAGTTACGTTACGCTGGGTTAGGTTAGTGTAATTCAACCTTGTGGCAATTGAGAAATTTAATATTAATTTTCTTTCTGTAGTTTGTTTATTTGCTATAGTATATATATATATAATATATAGTATATATATATATATTATATTATATATATAATAATATATAGTTATATATATATAGTATAATATAATATATATATATATATATAATATAATAATATAGTATAATTATAGTATAAAAACTATAATAAATAGTATATATTTTATATTATACACCTTGCTTCTGTTGTTTGGTGTTGTAGTTTATATGATATATAATATAATAATATATAATATAGATATATATAGTATGGTTTCAGCCTTCTCTAGAAGAGCCCACAATCCATATCTCAGAAAACCTACAACAGCACCGAAAAGGATACATTGCTGGAATGCTGGCCCAATTTTAGTGCGGAAAATGTAAAAAAAAAAAAAAAAAAATTATATCTCAAAAACTAAAATAGCAATATTTCATAGGAATCAATTTTTTGTAACCTGGTAAAATTTGGCTAGGAAAATGTATATAGAAAAATAAAAAAATAAAAAATTTATTGTTATATAATTATAGTAAATGAAGAAGGACAAACACTTCGAGAACCATTATAGACCTTTTATGTGTTACTTCGTTAAATATAAATAGACTTTCTACATTAAAATTAGCCGTAATTTTTTTTAAAACTAAGAATACCCCAGGGTATACCGCACGATGGCAGGAGTCGGGGTCTCTCTGCCTTCCGGGGAACTACGGGTAGGACTAATTCCCCCCTTCCGGGGAGGGTCTCCGGAACCCCTCGCTCTTGTGTATTTGGGTGTCGCGGGGTTCCTCCGCCCTCCCCTACGGGTATGGAAAACGTCCCCCCTGTGTCCCCCGTCGGCTCGAGCCCCCCTACATTGCTGTGTAATACCTTTACAAATAATATATATCAATATATATATATATATATCTATTCCCAGCACCCCAGAGAAAATGCCAAATTTTTGTGTTTAAATTTTTTATTTTTATTTTTTTTTTTTTTTACATTTCCTAACCAAAATTTTACGAGATTCCAAAAATGTTTTTCATTTCTCTGTAGCTTTTGTAGTTTTCTATATAGATTTTGTTTTTTTTTTTTTTTTTTTTTTTTTTTAGCAGTGTTCCTCGGTAAATTTTGGCCCAGGGATTCCAGCAATGTAATTCCTTTTTCCGGTAGCTGTAGTATTTTTTGAGATATGGATTGTGCTCTTCTGAGCTCTGGCCATATGGATTATTATATATATATAACTTATTATATATATATATATATATATATAATTATAAGTATATATATTAATATTTAAATATAAATATATATATATATATATATATTAGGTTCCCTTGTATGCCTTACTACTTCCGTCAGTTTTGATTTTTGTTTTTTTTTTTTTTTAACATATTGCTAGTTATAGAATACTAACTATGAATTAAGTGTGACGGACATATTTCAAAAGTTTTCGAAAAATTTTTTAAATAAATTTTTTAAAAAATCACATTTAATAAAAAAAAAAAAATTAAAAGATATCTCGAAAAGTACGACACTTACAAGAAAATAAAAATAAAATATTTGGAATCAGCATATAAAGCCTTATACAAAAAATGTAAAAAAAAAAAAAAAAAAAAAAAAAAATTTAAGGGGCTCGGAGCCGACGGGGGATAAAGGGGGGGACGTTTTCCAAAACCCGTAGGGGAGGGGCGGAGGAACCCCCGCGACAGCCAAATACCAAAAAGCGGGGGTTCCGGAGACCCTCCCCGGAGGGGAAGATAGTCCTACCCTGTCTTACCCCGGAAGGCCGAGAGACCCCCGACTCCTGTTCATCTTTTGCGTTTAGCCCCTTGGGTATTGTCTTTAGTTAATAAAAAAAAAAAAAAATTTAAAACTGACAGTGTCGTAAAACGTTAACAGTCCTATATATTTTTTGAATCATGTCCGTCACCAATTAAATTGATTGTTAGGATCATACCTGGAAATATAGTTAAAAGAAAAAACAAAAAAAATATCAAAACTGACGGAGTCGTAAAAAAAAAAAAAAAAGGTTATAAATATATAATATAGGTATATATATATATAATAGGTATATAGTATATATATTATATAGTTATATATTATATATATATATTATACATATATATATATATATATATATATATATATATAATATTATATATATAGTAGTAACAACATGAAAGCAAGGGAATGGGTTAATTCCGTCCTCGGGTACCTGTACCGCCACGTCTTTACGTGAGCCTTTTTGGGGCATCTCCCGCGGAGTGGCCACCTCCTGGGTACTTTCGCGTCTGGGGCTCAACCCGGGGGCCGTGTCCCCCCGGGGGACCATATTTATATTGATTTCGCCATGAACGTGCGTGAGAATGTGTACTTGACCACATGCTCACGTACTTTCATACATTTGTTTACCCTACCCCCCTTTGTTCATCCCTACCCCATGAAGTAATTCATCTTATAGGCTGAACCAGGGCACGAGCCCTGGAACCAGCGCTTCCGCTAAGTGATATTGTGTCCACCTATCCCGCATGGGCTACCTCTTTCCCTTGGGTCACTTTTCAGGGGTTTGCTCGTTTTATTTGATTGGGGGTTGGTCCCGCTGGGGCCCTATTTCTATAATTCGCCAACAATGTCAATGAGTGAGTGTGTAACGTGCATAGCACATCTCATTACACATTCACGAACGTTTTTGACCCTACCTCCCTTTGTTTATCCCCTACCCCACTTTGTTCTCGTCACCATATACGTTTAGGCCTAACTATGTTCTCATGTAACCACCCTAACCCGTGTACGAGGCGTCGCCACGTCCATGAAAGTAGCTGAGCTACTTTCATGAAAGTAGCTGAGCTACTTTCAAGGCTACTTTCAAGTCTGGTTCGGGTCAAGCTCAACCCAAAGCGAACGCGTCCGCCGGCGCGAAACCGACGCGAGCGCCCGCCCGCACGCGCGAACGCAAAAATATTTAGCGGGTTATAGGTGGGATTGAGGTCAGTGTTAGTGATTAGTATCCGTGGGGGTAATATATATATATATGATATATATTATAAGAGACATATAAAATATATATAATATCTATTTATATAAATGTATTCCATTACCTTGGGTTAATTGGTTGTTTTTGATAAAAAATTATGCTATTCATGTTTATAACGTAAAAATTTACGTTTTTACATACCCTAAATCAGTAAATCAGTAAATCAAACCATCATCCAACCACCCTCCTAACCAGCTATACTTTTATGATCTATTGATTCATGTCATTTGTAGCGTTTTACGTACCCTAAAGCAGTAAATCAGTAAAATAAAACAGCACTCAACCACCTCTCCTAACCAACTATGATCTATTGATCTATTGATTCCATGTCATGTTATATCTGTTTACGTTACCCTAAAGTCAGTAAATCAACCACCATTACAACCCCCTCCAATCCAGCTATGAGCATTGATCTATTGATCCTATTGATTCATGTCATGTGTTATATGTTTTACGTACCCTAAATCAGTAAATCAGTAAATCAAACACACCATCTTACCACCCTTCGTCTACCCGTGATCTATGATCTATTGACTAATTGAATCATTCTCATCATTTTTTCTTTATTAAACAAGTTTCTTGATAAAATTTAGAGCAAAACACAAACACTGTGTTTAAAGTTTTAAATCTGTTTAAAAATTTTTCCAAAGCTACCGGATAATTTAAAATGAAATTTTTAGTCTTAAGTTACTTTACAATTTTATGAAAGGAAACTTGAAAATAGAAATTCTTATGAAAAAAATTAAATTTATTGCAGCCGCATAATAATAGAATTGATAGGTTGTAAACAGGAAAACAATAAGGTCTTAACATATTGGACATACATTATTATTTTTTAAAAAAAAAATTACATAATATTTTACTATACATAAAATCTGAATGCAGAGAGTCAAAGAAAATATACAACATTATTTTATTCTTATACACGGCTATCCAGTGTCCATTGCTCGAAACATCCCGTGGAGAAGTGTTGAAGATAAAGTCCAGAGCGGTACAATTTCATCAGACCCTAGTTCATTACACTGCGATACACCTAAAAATCTCTCTGTTTTCTAAAGACATCTTAATAGTTTCTTCTTCATTCATCTTTAATAATCAAGATTATATTCGTGCTCTGTCAATCTCGTTGATTTGAGGATGTTCCAAATACAACAAATCAACCAAAACTGAGATTGATGAATGTTAAACTTTGGTCCAAATGTTGAGAACTCAACCCTAAATGTTTGTCCTTTTAAGGAGTTATTGCGGGTATGACTAAGTCATTAAGGCTGAAAGATCAGCAGTGAGATCGTACGCATATAAATTACTGTTTTCAGATAATTCTTGAGATCGACAACTGTACCGTTATCGCTGCAAGATACATATTGGCAAATAAATCGAAAAAAGGACGCGAAAATTGAGAAGTGAGTCTTCTTATATCATCTCATAATCACGACCGAATGGTTGACCATTCACGTGCAAACTGATACCTCTAAGGCCGAAATGGGTAAATTTAAAGGCAGATTTGTTATAGTTTCCAGAATAAGCATCATGTTCTACAATTCCTATTATTACCTTCTGAGGTAGGCTACCATTGACGATGTTAGGAATATTAATACTCGATAATCCCTTGGGTAAAGTTAAAAATCTTAGTCTCAATTCTCTGATTGAAAATAATTTTGCAGTACGGTCAAAGAAGTTTTCTCTTATCTCATATTTAAAGGGTGAAATTTTCACTTACGTACGATAAAGATAAGCCTCCAGTAATTTAAAGATAGGCTTTGGTGTGGTGGTTGTTGCTAGACATTGCTTTGAAGCATTTAGAGCAAATGGGGTGTAGATCTAGTTTAACCTATTGCGGAGTGTCCCACTGAGGTAGAAAATAAGTCTTTTCCTGAGAGTAAATATATACGTTTACACGTCCATAATATTCATGACGTGTTATTTTTTGATTTAGATGCGTTGGTTCTATGTTTCTCTACATCTTTAAATTGTAATATCCGGATGATTGTAAATGGGACTCCTTCGCATCTTTGAGAATAATTTAGCAAAGTCTCAATATAACTTCGATAAGGGTAACTTTCAGCTGATGCTTCCTAGAGATGTTTCATTTAAAAACACCTCGAGCTGTTAAAACATGTATACAGGAAATTGTCTCGTGGATACTAGTTGTCGGTTCCTGTGAGATCTTGAACCACTTCGTTTACAACTTAGTCCTTCAGATATAAAAACACAATCCCGCCGAAGGAATCAGGATATTGGGTCAAAGTGCCGGGGTATTGAAGTCGGAGAGGTACATCTGATTTTGTGATTGCGTGAATGGGTTAATACTAATAAAGATGGATTCACTCACCTGATTTCTGTGTAGGGTTCATCAGAAAAAGAGCCATCCAATTTCGCTCTTACAAACAGTCTGGGCTGGAGGGATGGAGGAATGCATCTTGCTTGTTACAATCGTCTGACGTATATATGAGGAGAGAATAGTGTTTAAACATTCCTTAATGAGTACGAAAATAGCAATACAGGTTCATTATTTATGGTAAAAAAAAGTTACCAATACGATATCATCGTTATTAGAGAGCGAACACTCAATGACATTTTTTTTCTTTTAGTGGTCCTTTCCTATTCCTCTTTATAGGTTTTTTAAGTCCGACCTACACCCTGACAGTCATTTACGTCGTATTTTTCGTTAACCATCATCTAACAATTTCAATCTGAACCCCATCGGTTATCGACGTTTTACAGCCGTTGCGAGGTCGACAACCCCCATAACTATCCTGGTAGTGTCCTATACCAGTCTCGCCTGCTTTTTTAGCAATGTATTTACCTCCTGATTTAAAACAGGGGAATAGCTCTACGAAATAATGAAGCGAAAAATCCACCTAAACCATACCTCCTCTGCATTCTTTGAACCCCTGAAAGACCTTTCTTTTCCATTATTATTATTTTACCGGAGCTTCTTTCTTACGTGTACTTTAACACACTGCTGTCCCAACTGTGAATGTGTATGGGTTACCTTCAACGTCTCTATGTACACTCTCACTGTTTTAAAATGAGCATTATTCAGAGGTATATATTACACTTAGGAAAAAAATATAACTCTGTAATCTTTAGGAAAATGTATAACTCTTAGTAACTGAGCCTTAGTGTTTCCAACATACTGGGGTTCTACAATATCGCTGTAAACATATGCTACACCTGGGTCGTGTAACATCTTTGAAGGGTCAATTATACAAAATGTAATGAATCATCAGTGTTGCCTTTTGCTAACAAGTTTATCTAAATATTCTTCCATCGTAGGGATATAACGTATTCAATTCATTTAGAGGTGCTTTGATATCGTTAATTCTCAATATTGTGTCATCACGTAAATAATTACATTTACAAAACCAGTCTGAAGTGTGGAAAATAAATAAACGTCTATCTTCAGTTACTCGAGCTTGAGACTTTAAAGTGATTAGCAATTGTCCTTCGTTGAATGTTTTGAATAACTACATAAAATACTAACTTCTTACATATACGACTTGATCAAAATTGTTTGGTTAGTCTAATGAACACATCAGTAAGGGATTTATAGAGACCGGTTTATTAAAATCTTTCAAAGAATATTCTCTTGTCATCTCTCACGAATAACATCCAATCAGCTTATTTTAAATACATTTTTAATACATGCTCAGCATTTCTACATTATCATAAATGCCATATGTGAATCAGGCATATTCTCTATATTGGCGTCAAGAATTATTTCGCTTAACCCTCCTTCATACATTTCTCGTTCGAGTTTTATTGGACTCAATAACTCTGTAGTAAAGTCTGATATTTTATTTTCAGGAATGTAGATCCATAGAAAGCCGATGACGGCAACGTAAATAGAAATGATCTCACTCTCCATGTTCAAAGTAAACTGGTCAATGTTTCTAATTTTACTAGCATTTATATAACTATTAAACTTCGCACAGGGTATCCTGCCCATTTGACAAGATACTGTTTTATTCTTACCTTTCCCCTTTAGATCCTAATATTTTTCTATTTTATACTCGTGACTCGTAGGGTCAAAACGTATTTCTGTATTTCTTGTTTATAGAAACCCCCCTTTTATTTTTCACCATCTAATCTCAGTATAATAATTTAACCTTCTCTAGGAATTCTCTGCCTGTATCCTAACTTTTAAAACTTCCTTCGACCATCCAGCTTCATAACCTTTTTCTGAAATTTTTCATCAGTCCTTGGAATACTCTCACATAAACCTCCAGCTGGTTAAAACCCACCCGTGTTATCTTTTATTTTACCCCTTGTGGTGATAGGTACAGAAGGTTTTGTCTTCACCATCTCTACAGGGGTATTCTTAAGTGTTCTATGATAAGATCGATTATAGGAGTAAGC
This sequence comes from Trachelipus rathkii, assembly GCA_015478945.1. Lineage (NCBI taxonomy): Eukaryota > Metazoa > Arthropoda > Malacostraca > Isopoda > Trachelipodidae > Trachelipus > Trachelipus rathkii. The sequence goes on from JABUQX010067372.1 coordinate 18,027, forward strand.
CAGGTTTTGTAGTATATCGAAATATTTAAATGTATTCATCTTCGTGAAATATCTATGCATTCTTTCTTTTATAGTTCTTTGTACTCTTTCAACTATCGCAGCTTTATTAACTGAAAATGTGTTGTAGTACCCTATGTCATACTCTGTAACTATTGCTTGAAACTCCCTGCCTAAAAATTCTGTTCCTTTATCAGTCCATATCATTTGGGGATATCTGTCATCTACATTTATAAATTTCTTGCTGAACTGCTGCAGTGCAACGTCTTGATTTTTTATCTTTTAGCCTTCACCATAATTAACGTGGAATAGTACATCTATCACAAAAAGAATATATTGGTACCCATCGTTGTAAGATTTATATTTTATCATATCTGTCAAATCTAACTGCCATACGTTTATCTAAATGCGGGGCTATGGTTTTCCCGTGTCGGAAATTTTTTTCGTATAGGTTTATGAAGGGTAAAAGCCTCCTCACCTATATTTTCAATTCTTTTTTATTAATTTGTGGAACTTGAAGCAAAAACCTTGAAAAAACCGTGCCGGTAACTGTACCGGTTGTTTCCACACATCAAAGTAATTTTACCGATCCGCTCCTTAGCCTCCATGACTCACAATAACGTTAACAATAAAATTTTTATTCATTTATACTGAAAGGTGATATAAAATCCAAAATTCTATAGTGAAATATTTTATCTTAACTACAAAATAATTAACTATTTAATACATAAATCTAAACAACATAGCATAAAATGTAATACAGAAAGACATAACATAGGTTATAATACATTATTTGAATTAACAAACAACAATCTATATAAAGAAGTACAATAAAATACTTAGGACCTGATCCAATTGTGAAACGTTGTTATGGTTTTTTCTTATCTACCGTGCACTTTGCAGCGCTTTTGTGTTTTCTACTTATCAGACTTTAATCTGTCCGAGAGCAAAAGAAGTACCCGAGGGACTAGCATCTGGTCCTAGAGCACATAGGAATATACTCCGATCCGCCAATCTTCTGTTATTTTTGGATTAATGTTCTTTCGGGGAAATTTAATGTTGGAAGTTTCTTGTTTGATTCTGCTCCATCGCAGTCACGAGGTGCCTTTCTCCAGTCACGCGAGGAGATTCGGAATAAGTCAACAAATACTCGAACCAAGCTATTGTTTCCCCGTACACCTGATGATTTGACCCCTGCTTCGTTCCATGTATCTGATCTTAAAATATTAGATAGAGCTAAACACGTTTTCTTACCACGTCTCACGGGTAAGCTTTCCTCCAATACATGTTTAAAATTAATCTTCTCGTTTTCAAATCCTCAGATCTTTTGTTGAGTTTACTGATGCCTAGAGCCTTGAACTTCTTTAGGTGAATTGTAATAAATACTTTAGATCTACGTAATTTTGTATAGCATTTTGGTATAGGGTTCTTTTTTCATGAATGTTAACCATCAGAAGTTTAATATTCGATACATTCTTCTCGTAAGTGTTTTCTGTTCAACTTGTGGATAATATAAACTCAAAGGGCTGTTGGACAACTGATGATAAGGTTATACCCGAATCTGTGACAACTGATGGTTTTGATTGAGGTTGGTCGAGCTGTTGTTTGTGTTGTTGTTGTTGTTGTTGTTGTTGTTGTTGTTGTTGTTTTGTTGTTGTTGTTGTTGTTGTTGTTGTTGTTGTTGTTGTTGTTGTAGGGTTCCTGTATTATATTTCATCTTCTCATAATCGTTGTAGGGTAAAACCACTACCTTCTTCATCACTGAGCTAGCCACTTGGATATCAAAGGGGCTATAACAGAAAAGAGTAAAGGCAGGAACCACCTCCCCCTTTTGTAATAGCTTCTTTTTATTTTTTAAGTTTTCTTACGTTACCGGCAAGTTTTTAATGATGATGTTTCTATGACGACGCAGCTTTATCTTCTGAGGTCTGTTTAAAGGGACATTTCCTTTTATTTAAACAGACTCCACATACACACTGGATGAATTTTTCATCTTCACAGATCGATCATTTTACGTTTTTCAGAAGGTTTCATTTTAATTTTCTCATAAGAGGTAAATAATGCTGCTAACTGAGAGTACTCAGATTATTCAGGTATGTACACTGTCTCAACCTCGTTAGGTAAGATATTTGTACGCAGCAACCTCTAAATGACGTGTTTCTTAGGATGAAAGTTCACAGAGTAAATAACCGTGAGGTATAAATGTAACTTCTTTTATATACTTTTAGGAACTCTTTACGCTGAGTAGGAAACATTTGGGTAGCCAAAACATTGACCTGACTCATATCCTTTCTTTGTCCGAACAAGATTAAATACTGTTGTTTAAAGACACATCACGGTCATGATACGTTATTTCTGATGAAGAGATATTCCTGTGTTTATAAAAAATAAGTGATGTTTAAATGTATGAGGATGACACTGTTGTAATAGTTTCTGGCTGTTATATTGTTTGGTTCGTGCTGCACTCATGTCTTGTGGGGTGGTTTGGGGTTTTGTTAGACTATTTAAGCATCAATATATCAGCGCGCAAGGATTATTGAGTATTGAAGCTGGTACCTCAGTTAAAGATGAGAAAGTGAGCCCTTAAATGTCAACCCAGAGTATAAACACCCTTCGAGAGAGAGTAGTTGATAATAGATATTATACCAAAAAGACAGCTATTCTCAATGTATTCCACTGTATAAGATCTTTCTATATGGTAACAATCACAAACTGAGTTCACGAATCGACTTATAACCCAGTGTTCTATAACAAGGACTTTATTGAGCTCAATCCTTGAACGATTTCTGATTCACCTATCAAATCTTATAAATGATAGTTATAATCAAAAAATGTGTCCATCCCACTCTCCCACTACTGCTAAGGTCTCACTGACCACATCGACCATTGCCAGTGAGATTATTTAGAGACACAGAAACATTATACCCATTCATATTCGTCAATAGGTTTTGCACACCCAATGACACAGCCTAATGAGAGTTATAAATTATACGGATGGAAGCATTATTGTTATACTATAAGTTCTTGCACTAAGACAAAAGAATGAGGAGGTACTAATCTGAGTCTATGAGCTGCGATTTGTATATTGTGGGTAACGCGGCAAGATTGTGTATGGCTGCCTTTGATATTAACGAGTCACTTAATAAGCTGATTTAGAGAGACAGGTTAACATATACAGATAAGTTAATTATTAAACATCCCAGCGATTGAGTATAATTCAACTGACTCAAATCTAGAAGAAGTGTTGCTGGCGTAAACAAATATGAATCATCTTTAACTCTTAGGTTGAGGATGAGAGCATTTGAGTTGGTGGATATATTGCATGAAATGAGTACTGATCTCGTAGCAGATTTAAATTCACCAATATGCTTACATTGAAGTCAGATGCCTCCATCAGACCATGAATGACAAGTACTGTGAAATAATCTAAATGATCACCGTATTTGAAATTCTCGCAGTGTGTATTGAGTCTGTTTAAAATATACTTTATATAACGAATGAGATCACTATTTAAAGAACAGAACCACGAGAATGAGGGTAGAGGGATGGCTGGATGGTGGTCTTGGATGTACTAGAGAATATCATACACAAGAGAATATCATTGGGTACGAGAATAACGATCAAGATTATATTACGTATAAAAAATAAAAAGAAAGCATGAAATAGTACAATAATTTTTTAGTAAACAAACAAGATAGAGGGAGAGTTTGTATGTACTGTACTACTTATAATCCTTTTTCATAAGTTTCGCTTATTGCTCCGTGGACTCGCTGCATAGTGTAGGTCAGAAAGTAGTCGTGGTTTAACTCACTACTACCTCACTAACGCTTACTTAGCTATAAGTACTTAGACTATTACTCATTACTAAATATGAAGTAATAACATATGATTATACATAGCTACTCATATATACATATAGTACTACCCTCACCATATATTACTAACCCCCACGGATCACTATCTACTAAGCACTACCACTCCACCCGCACCTATACACCGCTAAAGTATTTTTGCCGTCGCGCGTGCCGGGCGCGCGGGCTGCGCGTTCGGTTTCTGCGCGGCGGGATCGCGTTCGCTTTGAGCTGCGCTTATCCCGAACAACTGAAAGTAGCCTTGAAGTATGCTCGCTATCTTTTCATGGGAAAGGGTAGCTCAGGCTATCTTTCTATTGGTACGACTTGGCTACGCTCGTACATCGTTAGGGTTGTTACATGAGAATCATAGTTAGGGCCTAACGATATGGTGGATGAGCTACAGGGGGTTAGGATAAACAAAGCGGTGAGTATGATCATTTAAACGTTGCGATGAATGTGTAGAGCATGTGCTCATGCACCTATCACACTCCTCACTTACATGGGCGAATATAGAATGGGGACCCCAGGGGGGACCTAGCGCCAACACTAAACGGCAACTCTCTGAATAGTGTACTCCAGCAACTTAGCGCCATGGCCCGGAGGTGGTCTCAGACAATTACCGTTCTCGACAGTTAGCGAAGTAGCAGCTGGTCGCAAAGGGCTTCGTGTCCTGTGGTCCAGTCACCTAAGCATGTCTGAATGTACGCATGATGCAGGGGAGTTCTCGTGGTTATAGACGGACGAAAACACAGGAGGTTGCGAGCGTTACATACGTAAACGCTACATTTGAATTAGCTGTAACGGATGAGCTATGCTGGTCCAAGTACATGGCCCATGTCAGCTTCGCACTGACGTTCATATCGTGCGCAATTCTTACACGGATAAGATACTGGAGTGTACCCTGAGGTTGGGGAAGCCGGTATTCTGCTCTAGGGTGGGAACGCTCTCGCGAGGACGCGAAAAAAACAGGTAACGCCAGAGGAACGGCTCGTGTAGCCACCATGCGGCCCGAAGGAGGCATGCCTGTGCAAACTAGAGAGGATGGCACTACACGCAAAGACGCTGAGGAGTACCAAGGGTATACTTCAGACTATTAATTCCCAAACACTGCAAATCCAATATCCATAACATCATTACCACGATGAGTTGTTACTACGTATATATATATATATATATATATATAATATAATATAATATATATATATATATATATTATATATGATAATATATAGTATAAAATATATATATATAATATAATATTACTATATATAATTATAATATATATAATATATATATATTATAATATATATATATATATATATATATATATATATAATAAGGTAGAGAGAGTGTATGTTAGTTACACAAATTGCGGACCTTACTTGATCACCCTTAGTACATGATGTATTTAAAATAATCTTAATTAAGGCGATACCGAGAACGTGTAAGTACGCCGCTTTTTTACTTATCTCGATAACCTAAGATCCACAGACATACCTACTTTTTATTTGAATACTCTTCCCAAATAAGTATTGTTCTAATATCGGGAATTGCAAAAAAAAAACAAAAAAATTGAGTGCAAAACATTTTTGGTATCGTTTTTTCAATTTTAATTTCAATATGGTTTTTAAATTCCCATTTAATATATAATATATATATACGGTATAGTATATTATATATATTATAGTATAGATAATATATATATATATATAATATTAATTATTATAAATAATAATAAAAATATATATTTAAAAATAATAAATATAAATATATATATATATAAAAATAATATATATATAATATATATCTATAATATATATATATCTAAATAAATATATATATGATATATATATATATATCAGGGGAGTATACATAGGGTAGGTAGCTCCTACCCAATATTTTTGAGTCTTTTTAATGAAAATAATTTCATGGTAAAGTAAAAATTATTACAATTTTATTTGAAAGTGAAATAAAGAAACTGATTATAAATAAATAAATTTAAAAGAAAAGCTGTTTCAAAATAACAATTATAATTATTAAATTCATTTGGAAATTCTCGCTCCTACTCTGATCTTAATAGTAAATCAGCTATGGGCGTTATCAATACATCTCATATTTCATATAATAAATATATATGGACTAGGCCAAGCTTCATACCTTGCTGTACGAGCGAAAAAATACGAAATTCGCGGGTACGAAATTTTCGTTTACCCAGTGAAATCGCACGACGAAGAATTTTGAAAAAAAGAATTTTGATCTCTCCTCTCTCTCTCTCTCTCTCTCTCTCTGCCTCTCTCTCTCTCTCTCTCTCTCTCTCTCTCTCTCTC
>JABUQX010067373.1:12500-15000 GCA_015478945.1 Trachelipus rathkii
GTGTATAGTAGGTTAATAATAATAGTATGTAGTAGTATATATATTGATAAGTATTATGACATAAGTATTATAGTATGATTTATAGTACTATTAATATAACTAATAGTATGTATGTTAGGATAGGATAGTATAGAGAATGTATCAAGTATTATATCGATTATGGTGTCAGGGTAATCATTATTATCAATTAGTGATTAATTATACTGTATAATTATTGATCAAATATGTATTTAGGATATATTATTATCTCCATGTCATCCATCAATCCATCCATCATGCATCATCATCAATGGTGTATCAATGCATCATCATCACTCACTCACTCTCATCGATCATGCACTATGGTGTTATCAGGTTGGTGTGGAGATTATGTGATATATTTATTCATTGAATTTAAATGTATTCATTATTATGCATATTATTTATTATGTATTATTAATTGATTATTATTATTATTATTATTATTATTATTATTATGTAGTTAATTATTATTATTTTATTAATTATATATTATGTGATTATTATTTTAGTATTTATCGGCAATTATGCTTGATTCTGTATATTATAATAATCTTTCAAATGTGATCTATTATTATTCTATTATTAGTATTGATTATTTTATTATTATATATGTTATAAGTTATTATGTATTATTTTCATTAGTATATAATTATTATTGATTATTATGTATTATTATATGTTTAATTATTTTATGGAAGTCGTGATTATTATAGACTGTTTATATATTATGTATTATATGATTATTATTATTCTATAGTGATTTTATGTGGTTATTGATAGTTATGTTTATTATTATCTGATTATTTAATTATTTAGGTTATATGCTTATTTGAATTTCACGCGGTAATTGTATGTATATTATTATGTATTTGAATTTATATATAGTATGTAATATATTAGTTGATTATTCCTTATTATGTATTTGTTATTATTATTCATTAATTAGTTATTATTTTTATTATTGATTATTAGTTATTATCATATTATTATTAATTATCTTAATAATTATTACTTATATTATTCTTATTATGTATGTTATTGATTATTATTATTATTATTATTATTATTATTATTATTATTATCGTATTATTATTAATTATCTATTAACTGCTATTATGACTTATACGTAGTTAATTATTAATATTATTAATTGATTATTATTATTATTATTATTATAATTGATTATTATTATATTTATTATTATTATTTTATTATTATTATTTATTATTATTATTGATTATTATTATTATTCTTTCTCCAAATTTTTCCACCCATCCATCTTGTTAGGTAGATCCTGTCAAGTGTTGCTCCTCCAGAAATCCCTCCAGACGTCCCGGTCTTCAAATAGTGCCGTCCTTTCCACATTCTCCATCGTTTCTCCCCTCGACGTAATTGCTTCTTCCACAGCATCCTTCCATCTTTTTCTTGGTCTTCCCACTGGTCTCGTTCCGATAGGTCTCCAATTAAGTAGTCTTCGGGGGTATCTAAAGTCCTCCATTCTCTGCACATGACCGAACCATCTCAGCTGGTTTCTTTCAATACATTCCATTATTGGGCGGACTCCGAGCTCTTCTCTTATTGCTTCACTTCTAACTCTGTCCCTCAGCGTTACTCCTCTTATTAATCTTAACACTCGCATTTCCGCAGCTTCTATTTTACTCTTCTGCATCGTGTTAAGTACCCAACATTCCGACCCGTATAGTAATATTGGTCGTAGGATGGTTGTATATATAGTCACTTTTACCTCTACTGGCACTCCTCTCTGCATCATCAATGGGTACAACATTCCCACATTCTTTGAATATTTTGTTATTCTTTCCCTCAGTTCTGAATCTATCCATCCTTTCTCATTGAATATTACTCCTAGATATTTGAATCTGCTGGTCTGTTTTAACTGTGTACCTTCCATCCATATCTCCGCGTGTTCTCCCTGTCTCGATATCGTCATTATCTCCGTCTTCTCCCTGTTTATTTTCATTCCCCACTCCATCATAACTTCATTCCAAGAATTCACAGCAGCTTGTAGTTCGTGTTGTTCCTTTGTCACCACAGCCGCGTCGTCAGCGTATACAAAGGTGTATTCCCTATCCTCTCTTACACATATCCTCTTCAAGCAGTTGTCCAGATATAACGCAAAAAGTAAAGGGGACAGCACACTGCCCTGCCTTACTCCAGTCTTCGTTTCAAACCATTTCTCCCTTCCCATCTCCGTTCTAACCGTGTTTATGGGGTTTTCATACATATTCCTTATTATCCTTATCAGCTTCTTATTTATTCCATATGCAGGGTCTTCCATCACTATCCACAATCTCTCTCTTTGTATTCTATCAAAAGCTTTCTCTAGATCTATAAATGCGATATATGCTACCTTATTCCATTCTATGCTCTTCTCCACTATCATTTTTAAAGAGAATATCAAGTCAATTACACTTCTATTTGGCCTGAATCCGTGTTGCCACTCTCCAATCTTTCCCTCTAA
>JABUQX010067373.1:25000-49982 GCA_015478945.1 Trachelipus rathkii
CCCTTAAGTTTCAAGATCTGTGTCACAAGGAGAAAATTTTCCCTCTTGACATCTGAACAGCTGAATCATCACAAAATCTAGAATCTCTCCCATCTTCATCAGAATCACATCTTATGGGCAAGAATAAAGAATGATCTTGTTTAAGATCATCATTCCCCACCCACCCCCGTCCAAAAATAAAAAAAAGTAAAATTGTCAAGATTCAAACTGCAGGAGTAATAAAATCTCTATGTTCCGCGATCGCCAAAAGAATTTTGTACCGTTGTATTTCTTAAGAAAATGGGTTTAATTGTTTTAGTAATATTGATGGCCTAACCGCAGCCCTTAATTCACCAATTATAATTTGAATTAGTGGAGTAGATTATGTATCAAGATATCGAAAATGATTTTTAAATCTATTTTATCACATATTGACAATGCAATGCTATTAATTTCAGTATACCATGTCATTTGCAATATATTAATTACGACAACACAAGTGACTGATCTGTGAAGATTTAAAAGGTTTTACTATTTTACGTTCACTTTTTAATTCCGATTATACGAACTATCTTGATTAATATTGAATGAGAAAGTCGTATATAATAAAATATATTTACTGTTTTGCAAATCACTGGAACCAGGTCAGAAAATTGTTCAGTATTTCTCGCTAGTCGAATCAAAAAGTATTGTTAAATATACGTGCTCAAGGGTGTGTAAAATTCTCAACACTGTGAACTTCTCCAAGATGATAACGTTTAACTCGTATTGTATATGACAAAGATGAATCAGCATATGCAGCTTTTTGATCTGCAAAAGCTCATTTCCTTGGAAAATAGATCGTTGTCTATAAGGACAGGAATAAAAACTATTAATAGTATTTAAGAACTGTAATTTTTGAAAATACATTTCTCAAACCCTCATTCGATTTTTTTTTCATCTAAATGTGATGATGTAAATACGACGAACGTGGAAAGAAATTCCATCAAAGAATTTCATCTAAATGTGATGATGTACAGAGAACATGGAAAGAAATTCCATGAAAAAATTTCATCTAAACTTGATAATGCAAATACGACGAACATGGAAAGAAATTCCATCAAAAAATTTTATCTAAATGTGATGATATAACGACGAACATGGAGAGAAATTCCATCAAAGAATTTCATCTAAATGTGATGATCTAAATTATATAAACATGGAAGGATGTACGAACATGGGAAGGAAAGTTGTACGCATCTAAGATGAGCTCATAGGATAAATGATGAATGATGGTAAATTCGACGAACATGAGAAGAAATTCCATCAACATGATGCAAAATATGGAGAAACGGTATCTATCAATGGATATGGAATGACAGTTGTATATTAGTTAGCATGTTACTAGTATAACTAAATCTTAGTAAGACAGCCAATTTACCAATTTATATATAGTAGTATATGTATTATTCATATATCTTCTAGTAATATATAGTTATATATATATATATATTATATATATATATATAAGATATATATATATATATATATATATATATATATATATATATATATATTTATATATATATATAATATATATATTATAGGTACTATGTATAATATATAAATATATATATATAATATCATATATATATATATAATAATTCTATATATATTATATATATATATATATATATATATATATATATATATACTATATATATAATTTATAATATTTATATAATATAAGTGGGTTGGGTAAATTAGGGAAAGGTATTAGGGCCTTTTATAGGACTACGTAAATGTGTGTGAGGGGTTAGGAGTGAAAGCAGTAATGTTTGGGGTTGTGAGAGGATTGAGGCAGGGGTGTGTAATGTCGCCGTGGCTATTTAATTGTTTTTGGAGAGTGTTTGCAGAGGAATGGTGGGGGGGGGAGGGGGGTGAAATTGATGAATGGGAATGATAGAAGGGAAGTGAACATGATACTGTTTGCAGACGATACTGCCCTAGTGGGCGGGGGAGGGAAAAGAAAAAAAAAAACCCGGGCCGGGGGAAAAGGGTGAGGTATTTGGTGAGGGAGTTTGAGAGAATGTGTGGACCAAAAGGGGTTAAAATAAATCCAGTAAGAGTAAACGTTGTTAGTGGTTTGAGGGGAGGAAAGAGAGGGGGGAGGGTTAGAGGTTAGAATAGGGGGTGTAGTATTGGATAGAATAAAGATTTTTAGATTATTTAGGGATGGATTGGTAAGGGGAGGATGAACACAGGAGGAGATAGAACATGAGTAGGAGAAGGAATGAGAGCTTTGGGTGGAGAATTTTGGAAAGGGGGGGATTTATCAGCAGAAAGTTAAGATAAGTATGTTTTGAAAAAATTTGTGTTACAGCGTGTTGTAATGGGTGTGAAACGTGGGGTTTGAATGCCAGGTCCAAGGAAGAAGTTGAAAGTATTTGAGATGAAGGGGTTGAGAGCGGTTTGGGGGTTAGCAGAAGGGAGAAGATTAGGAATAGGGTGGTGAGGGAGAGATGTGAGTGGAGGAATGGGTTGGTGGGAAGAGCGGGAGAAGGGAATGTTAAGATGGTATGGGCATCTAGTGAGATGGAGCACAAGAGAGTGTTAGGAGAGTTTTGGGTAGGCGGAGGGATAGAAGGAAGGAAGGGGGAGACCAATGAAGGAGGTGGATGGATGAATAAAGGAGATGCTGGAGGAGGGAGGGATGAGGGAGGAAGAGGGTAGGGTGTTGGCGAGAGATAGAGTGGGGTGGAGGAGGTCGGGTGAGGGCGAGATGAGGCGGAAGTGTGAGTGTAGAGGGCTGTAGTACCACTACCGCTCATGGAGCGGAAAAAGTGTTAGTAAAATAATAAATAATAATAATATTTATACTGTAAATTACTTACCTTATTTATACGTTAATTATATTCTTCTATTTTATTGATTAAATAAATATCTTACTGTTGGTACATGCACTGGTTTTTATTTCTTTAAGAAGGTTTTCTCAATAGAATTAATTCTAAGCTGTAAATAATATGCAGCTTTTAAATTTCAAATATTGTAGGTCAAAAATTGGCACTTCGCTCAAAAGACAGTTTCCAGATATGGCTATTTTTATTTAAAACTATTGTTCACTTAATTATTTTTGATTCATAGAAATATTAATTAAATTTTAATGTTTATTCGAAATTTATTTAATAATATAGATATAATTATTAAAAGCATATATTTGCTTAATTTATTATTTTACTTCGATATATTTCAATGTGAAAAAGATATAATTCTTCACACTAAGTGACGTCATTGCCGTACGGACTACAGACGCTGAGAAGGTAAAAGCTTTCAAAAGCTTCCCTTCGAGAGTTGATTTAACATACGGTACATGTTTTATTTTTCTAAATTAAATATGAAATTTTTAAGTAAAACATTTTAAAAAAAATTTAATGTTTTTAATTAATTTCGTATTTTAAGCGGAAAAAAGTGTGCTTTTTGAATAGGAAGAAGCCAATTTTTAATGATTTATTGTTACAAAAAAGAGTAATTCAGCGGAAAAAGGATGCTTTTATCTTTAAAGGATCCTTTTGTCATTTACTTATGATGAGCTAGATTACATTGCTCTCTCTCTCTCTCTCTCTCTCTCTCTCTCTCTCTCTCTCTCTCTCTCTCTCTCTCTCTCTTTTTTTTTCTCTCTCTTTCTCTCTCTCTCAACATCACGACTGACCAACGAATGGTAAATAATACATCATATTCAATACTATTTGTGATTAACAGTCAAATAAAATATTAATAAAATAGAATGATTAATTGTAATAAGTTATGTAATTTTTGAAATTATCTTTTATTTACTAGAGAATCACTGCTTCCCTTCCTTCCATGGACATTAAAACTTTAATATCCTAATGGCGAGAACAAATTGTTATTTTAAATTGGCTTCAGAAGTAATACAAATAGATACCAAATTTTGATTTTAAAGTTAACAAAATCACTCTTAAGTAGTGGTAATATTTACAACTTGTAATAAATTAAATTTACAAACTGTTTCAATATTATTTTCCCGAATAAGAGAGTGAAATTAATAATTAAAATAAGAAATAATTATAGTTATGAAATTTTTATGATACTTTTAACAGAAATATCGTTCCGTACCCCGTAGATTTTATTATATTTTCAACTTTTGAGAAAGTGAAAAAAAAACTGATTTATTGTATTTTTGTTATTGTATTTACTGTACTTAAAATCCTAGTCTGTCCTTAAAATCAACGATAACCTACATACAATTTATATGAAAAAAAAAACACCTCTCATAAGCCTTAAGATTATCAGGAATTACAATAATATGGAATTTATTTTTTTAAACACGAGCAACAAAATTTTTCGCTGCGTTTATATATATATATATATATATATATATATATATATATATATATATATATATATATATATATATATATATATATATATATATATTATATTAATATTTATTATATAATATATATATTATATATATATATATATATATATATATAATTTAAGGTTTGAGAAAGCTTTTTTCCTATTGTCTCTCACAGCTTTATTGGAAATAGAGAATTACTAAGAAATGGAAAAATAATCAAATAATAATAACAATAACAATAATTGTAGTGACATTGTAGTAATAATAATAATAATAAAAATAATAATAATAATAATAATAATAATAATAATAATAATAATAATAATAATAATAATAATAATAATAATAATAATAATAATAATAATAATAATAATAATAATAATAATAATAATAATAATAATAATAATAATAATAATAATGTTATTTCTCCTTTTTATAAGATGTGTGACCGCTCACGGTTAAAGTTCCATTCAGAGAATGGTTTTGTTATTAACATCAATTATTAAAGAGAATTAATAATAATTTATCACACTTTGTTTTCCAGAGCAAAGGCATTCGTTTGGTGATCATTATTTTGTTATGTGGACAAAAGAATCTGCTTGACTCGCCGTATATTTGCGATTTTTATTAAATGAAGCCCCTCCCATTTTTTGTTAGCATATGTTTAGATTTTCAGAAACTACAAAAAAAAATGAATTTTTTTTTTTTAAATTTGAGGTATAGCAAACCCTTTTGGTCCTGTTCTTTATTTTAATTTTAATTTCAAATTCCATGTCGACTTTCTATACGACATTAAGATCTATCGTACTTTAGCTACTTATTTTTGTATAAAAGTCTGCTCATTTTGTAACCTCGGTTTTTATAAATTGCCCAAAAAAATAATCTGATTTTATATTTGAGGAGACAACAAAATCTTTTAGTGCTTTGCAATTTTTCTTTTTAATATATATATATTATAATATATAATATATATCTTATATAATATATATATATTATATATATATATATATATATATATATATATACTATTATTATATATATATTATATATAAATAAAAAATTTATATTGTTTATATATTTTTTATATATATATATATATATATATATATATATATATATATATATATATATATATATATATATATTATATACTATATATTATATATATATATATATATAATATATATATATATATTATATATATATATATATATATATTTATATATATAAGTGGTGTATTCCAGAATCTTTTTCGGGGGCAGACAACAAACGTTTCTTTAATTAATATATATATATTATATATATATATATATATATATAATAATATATATATATATATTATATATATAATATATATATATATATATATATATTTATATAATTATATAAAGTGGAAGGGACAAAATTTTAAATTTTCTAAAAGGAAAAAGGGAATAATTTATATAAATTACTAAAATCATCTTACTTAAATTGTTACTTTAATCGCCGGCATGAGAGTGAGCAAAGTCCGAGATTACATCTTTATTTTTATATGCCAAATATTTTATATGCATGTAGAGGAGGGCAAGTCCTGTAAGTCTTTCATCTCCAATAGTATTTTCAAGTAGGTTTTCAGAAGTAATAATGTTGAAAAGCTTCTTCTACTGAAGCATTAAACACGGGTAAAATTGCAAGTATTTTGCAACAAGATGTAAATATTTGAAAATTGTGACTGCGAACAAGAACCTAGTCCGTCTATTGCTGTTTTTAACTGTGCTGTGATGCCATTTCAACTCCCATAAATCCCATTCTGCTTTTTACTAAATCTTCAATTGGGCTTTTCGAGATCTTCTTTGTAGATGTTTACAGAAACAATCTTTTTATTCTTCTCATATGGCCACATTACACCTGTTCGTATGACAAATTGCAAGGAAGGTATAATTTCTTTATGATTTAAAAACTCTCTCCTAATGCTGATATTAAATCATCCAAAAATGGTATAAAAAGGATGTGCGATAATAAGTCTGTGGGTTGGAAATAGGAATGTTGGGTCTGTAATTTTTGGAATTTGTTAATTCTTGGTACAAGGCAATTTAATTCCCAGCTTCAGATTCAGATGAGTCTAAGCATTCTTTCAAAAAATCTGCTAAATTCTAATGTTGCATTTCTCTGATGGCTTCAAGTTTGGTTTTAACAGATTCACATCATTATATGCACTCACCAAATCAATAACGTGTGTCTGCAATTGTTTGAAGCCCTTGCATGTAATTATAGTATGTTTAAAAAAACAGGAAACCAGAAACGAATGCACTATAACATTGTTTAAATTAGGGTAGTTTTTTTTACTGATCTCAACTTCACATTTTATTTGTTCTGAAGCTGCTATTATCGGGTTTATCATCTCTAAATATAAAACCGTTCAGCCGTTGGCAGCTAGCGAGTTTTTCGCAAACTTTTTTAATCTCTTCTTACTACTCTTAGGAATAAGTGTTCTTCTATTTTTTCTTCAAGAACTTTTGTCCTCTTAGCATTGCAAGAAAAAATGTACAACATTCTGATTTTATTCCAATTGCACTTCGAAATATTCTGAACTTTAGAAGCGTCTGTGAGTCATAAATTTAATCAATGCCAAACGCTGTGAGTGTAAATAGCTTTCGTACATTTTTCCTTTATTTACTCTCTGAACACTGCTGAACTCGCACACTCATTGCTGCTGCACCGTTATACCCCTGTCCTTTTAGATTATTCATATCCAAACCAATTCAGTTTTTATTTTCGTCAATAATGTTGCAAGTCTTATTTCCCGTGCAAATCATTTACTAACGACGAAACAACAAAAATCTTTGAGGGTAAGAAAGTATCAAATATCAACAAACAAACACACAACTAAACTGTTCCCTCTGAGACACATTGGGCTCTCATCGGCTAAGACCAGTAAAAAATTTAGTTTTATTTATGTTTTGCACAAATTTTAAGCTGAATGAGATGCGCAAATTGAATTAGAGCATTTTGGACTGTGGAACTAGTATACATGGCATTTCTAGCACTAGTTTTTAAATGTTCTGAAAGAACATGGTCTCCAGCATTAGCACGATATCATAAAAGACTCGCGAAAGGCCATCCGTTTTCCCCACCGGTCAAGGAGAGTTCGATCGACATGAGTTCATGGATGTCGCAAGTATGATATATTTTTGCTTCCGACAGAAATCAAATTGTTTTCAACAATTGGAAATTAGCCGCTTTCTACTGTCTTCGGCCTCCATTTCTTCTGACTGCCAATCTGTCTGATTATTCCTTGAACCTGATTTTCTACAGCAAATCTTTTTCTACCGATTCTTTGTGATATTTAGTAGTTTCGTGTTTTTTGAAAGATTCAAAGGCTTTCTTTAAGTTTGAATACTTTCTCGAGACAAAAACACCCAATTCCTGGTGTTTTTCTTTACCTTCTTCTTTTGTTTCCAAAAACAATACACAATTTGAGCAATAAACCCCAAAGTTTTTATCAGAGTAAGCTAACCACTTAAAATCATCAAGCCACTTTCTTTGAAAATATCTTTTCCGACCTTTGCCTTCCTGAGCAGGAAATATATATTTTGAATCTGGTTTCCAGAGATATTTTAATATTTCCACTTTTTCCTTATTGCTAAATACCGTACCATTGAAATTGCCAATATTGTCTGGGTGAACAATTCTCTCTGTATTCCTTGATTGCGCCTGACTTATAGGCTCTTGTGAAGGAAAAACATCATCGTCTACTTTAGATTTTACCAAGCTGCTAATCGCAAGTTACCAGAAGTTCCGGAGAACCTGATTCTTTCGAGTCCTAGAACCTCACTCTTTGAATAACAGAAATATTTATTACCATATTGATTACTTTTTTTGTGGAAAAAGTCTCTAATATCTGTTCTTATTTTCATATATATATTTTTTTTAAGTTGAACGACAACAAGAACAAAAATGTTAAACACAAAGTGCAAAACTATAACTATTCACTACCAACTTGATATTATACCCTTAAAACAATACATCGATAGCTTTAACTGGACACCAAATGTTATCGACATTCATTCAAACCAAAATTAACAAGCAGAAGACAAAAAAGCAACTGTCAGACAGCCCTTCAAATTTAGCAGCATTGTACCTAATTTGTACGGCTGTTTTTAATAAAATTTACAGTTTTTTCCTATTTATGAATTTGGCAAAATTTATGCTCACACTTGTAAACATTTTTACAATTTCTTATATCATGCACCAGCAAACTTGATTCCAAAAAATCGACTCAAATTCAGATATTCTGAAATAAAATAAAATTACCCGGCATCTGCAAGGTAGCTGACAACATCTGGGCATGGATCAGTTGTATCGAGTTGCCATGAGTTGCAAAAACATGTATTTCAAATAGCTTTTTTTTTTAAGAGAAGAATTTTAAAAAATACGTGGAGATATGTATATAAATTTATTTTTTATATATGCTTCACGATATATTATTATAGAAAAAATCAACCGTGGAAATAGCAGAGAGTTAGGAGACGACAAGAAATACAATGTAAACTTATGAGTCGAGAGACTCATCTAGTAAAGTCATCATTAGAATAGAAGTAATCCTGAGAAGAGAGAGAGGCGAGAAAGAGAGAGAGCAGAGAGAGAGAGGAGAGAGAGAGAGAGAGGAGAGAGAGAGAGAAGAGAGAGAGAGAGAATTAAAGAATTATCTCTTCTCTGTCTAATATATGATATATATATATATATATATATAATATATTTATATATATATATATATATATATATATATATATATATATATATATATATAAATAGTATATATATATATATATATATATATATATATATATATATATATATATATATATATATATATATAGTATATATATATATATATATATATATAATATATATATATATATATATATATATAGTATATATATATATATATATAATATATATATATATATATAATATATATATATATATATATATATATATAATATATATAATTATATTATATTTATCTATATATATATATATATATATTTAATAAAAAATATATTATATATAATATATATATAATATAATTATATATATATATATTATAATATTATATATATTATATATATATATATAATATAAAGGTAAATTATGACTTTTTTCTCTTTCTCCTGTATATAAATTCCTCAAAGACTTACGAGAGATTTGTTCCCTGAACAGAAGACGAATTATATAAAATTAATTAAACCTCCTGCACTTATAATTAATTACTGATATGATACTTTAAAAAATTTTAGTGGCTAAAAAATTCGTGAAGGCCATGGCCCCTGGGCCCCCTATGATACGCCTCTCTAATCTGTCTCTGTTGTCCTCTCTCTGTCTCTCTCTGTCTCTCTCTGTCTCTCTCTCTCTTTATATATAATATATATAATATATATATATTATATATATATATATAATATATATATTATATAATATATATATATATATATATATAGTATATATATATATATATAATATATATATATATATATATATATTTAATATATATATATCATCACTCACCTTCTCTGCCCAAGACTGGGGGTAAGGTGCGTAACAAATGCACCGGAACAGAAAAGTAGTAGAAGAAATATAACGCAAGTCAAAAAGAAAGCCAGCTTACCGCCCTTTAAATACCTTTAAGTGAGTACTCGTGCAAGTCAAAAAACTCCACCCTAGGGCTTCATGGGACTGCGACAGACCCTCACTATAGCATATCGTCAATGTAGGGTTCACCCTTGGCCCAGGTGGGCCACAACCAATACCCCCTCACAAAAAACCACGCCATTCACTTTTATTATGCGTCGTTTTCTTCTCATCTCTGCAAAAATTCACATTCTATCCTTTACTGACTCATATTATTTACTTAGACACCGAATCCAATGCCTCTTTCACAACCTCCAAAATACACTCAACACCTAAATAACAGTTCACAAATGTAACATTAAACTTAAATCGACTGCAGGTTCCATCTTTCCTCAACTAGGCACTATCGATTTAAAAGTACACATTGCAACATCATTTCCCAGTGACTTTTATGGCAGTTCACGATTCACTTCACTCTTTTCAATCAAATTTTCTTCTTTGTACAAACCTCTTTAGTAATGCTAACATCTCTCTCAATCTCAAAAATTTTGGGCTAGTCGTTAACATAAATAATACACCTACCTTTCACCAATTACTTATCCTACTCATTCACATTCCTCACACAAAAATCTCTAATCTCTCACACTTCTATCTCTTCGACCACAACATCATACCTGTCATCTCTTTCATAATAACAAAGATATAATTTCCGACTCACTCACTTCACAAAACAAAACTTCTGTAGACCCCTCTATTTCTCTCCCACAGCCTCCCTCTCAGACTAAACACCCCATTCCACCTTTATACTCAGATGATATCTCTCTCTCTCGCAATCTTCTTATAGACTCGGATATAACATACAATCCCTATTCCACTTCTACTACGGAAATTCATCCACGCTCTATATCAATACTTTTTCTTAGTGATTTCTCTTCAGCTCACACAACCCCTTTAGAAAATTTAGTTTTTGACAACCAATAACACTCACATAAATAACTATCTTTACGCCGGCAGTATCCTCAGCACATGCAATCAAGGCCAAATATTAATAGACATCATTAATTTAATCACTTCCCCCAAACATTACAAAAAACACCCTTATTTTCACTGCAAACCCCATCATAGTTTTAGATGATCCAACAAAGACCGTTTATACACACCATGGCACCTCTAGCCAAGATCTCTCTCCACCACAGCTCGTATTCGCATATAAAGAAATTCTCAATTCCTCTATAAAAATACTTATAAAAAGGATACTCTTTTACTTGACCCAAAATTATTTAATCAATTACTGCAACTTTCACTCTTATATAAAGACGTCATCGTGCCCCCATTTGTCCTTTACAAAAATTCTCTCTTCAACTAAAACCAGACGCTCCAAAGGTACTATATCACCAAAATATCGATTTCCACACAAATATCCCACACACAGATGAATGGACCACAAACTCTCTAAAAATGGTTACATAAAACCAATCTCTTCCCCACATATCTCACTTCTACTTTAATCCCCCAAAAGAATTCCTCTCGTCCCAGAATCGTAGCCGATTACTGTTACAGTTACAGTTACAGTTACAGTTACAGTTACAGTTACAGTTACAGTTACAGTTACAGTTACAGTGGTAAAGAGAAAGCTTTGTCTAGTGTGTTGAGGAGATCGTTTATACGTGGGAGAGGGTAGCGGTCTAAAATTGTGTGAGAGTTGATGTGTCTGTACACATCAACTCTCACACAGTTTTAGGCAGCTACCCTCTCCCATGTATAAACGATCTCCACAACACATTAGACAAAGCTCTCTCTTTACCACTGTAGACCTTCTCGATGCATATTACTCACTAGAAATTGAGAACTCTCAACCATATCTCACTTTTCGCACACAAAAGGGATAATTCTGCCACACTAGACTAAATTTTGGACTCTCAAACGCACCTCCTGTTTTTGCACGCACAATAGAATTAGCTCTTTCTCTCTCTCTCTCTCTCTCTCTCTCTCTCTCTCTCTCTCTCTCTCTCTCTCTCTCTCGCACACACACACACTTATACACGACGTTTTAATCACAGGTCACTCAATATCCTCTCATTTTCAAAATATCTCTAAAGTTTTTGACTCGTTTAGGAAAAATGACCGCATTCAATTCTCGAAATGCAGTTTTTTCAGAACAAGCATTCTTTTTTTATTCTCATCCCAAATAATGGTATAAGCCCTGATTCCGCTAAGCTAATAACACCTCAATCATTCACACCTCCCACGAATACTGCGGAAACACGTTCACTCACGGGTTTCCTACATTATTTCAATAATTTAGTGAAAAATTTTGCAATAGTCGCAAAGCCAATAGCATTCCTCTTATGCAAAAACAGTTTATTTGGAACCCAGAACAACAACACGCACTTGAAACTCTCAAATAAGCGTTATTTCTCAACCCACAATTGACTTTTCTAGATTACAGCAAACACTTTTTTCTTAATACGGATGCCTCTCAAAAAGACCCTCTAGCCGTTATCTATCAACACGATAAAAATGAGAAAGAAACACCACTTTCTTTTGTCAGTCGCTCTCTCTCTCTCTAAAGTGGAAACAAATTATAGTGCACTAGAGCAGGAAGCTTTAGCAATAGTATTCGCTTTATCCAAATTCAAGAACACTATACTTGAATACACCCTTACAATTGTAATTGACAACAAACCACTAACCCAACTTTTTAGATACAAGCAATTCAAGGATCGACTGGAAAGCTGGAATTTATTTATACAAAGTTTTAACCCACAAATACTGGCAAACCTAATGTCATTCCTGAGCATCTAAATCGCAACCCACCTCCACTTCCCACCTCACAACCCTCCAAACCCCCTTCCCACTCCCTCTTTCCCCCACACCTTACACATCAATTTGCTAATCACTTCGCATTCCCACAAAAATCTTTTCTTCTCATACCTGAAACTTTCACTACAGAACAAGCAACGTGCCCTCGGTTGGGACCTCTTTACAAACGTATAAACTCTCCGAATCTTCCACAACATCACCTCTCACCCCTCATTTCTACATGCGATTATTCACGACGTTTTATATTACAAAACTCCCACTGGTCATGCCGACAAGTGGGAGTTACTTGAAATGGCAGACTCTTTTATACACTCGGTAATCGGACACATTCACTCCACTCTAGCTTCAGGTTATTGTGGCTCTGAAAGAACACATCACAGATTACAGGAAGAATACACTTTTCCCAAATTACACACTCTCATTAAACAATTTTGCGCCAACTGTGATTCGTGCAATAGAGTTAAAGGTACAGTCCCCAAACTCGCTCCCATCAAAGAATATCCTCTGAGAATCTCAAAGACTAACTCACGCGATGTGTTGAATTAGTCTAACTTAAACAACACACTGCTAAAGATATCGCTCAAGCCCTCCTAGAACGTGTAATTTGCTAGACACAGCACACCGGAAGTATTAATATCGGACTTAGCCCCGTAATTCATCTCAGAATTCTTTAAACAACTTTACTCTCAGTGGAAAATAAAAGCCCCCAACATAGTTGTTAGACATCCCCAGTCGAACGCTTTCTATGAGAGAGAGTCACTAAAAGTTGCAAACTTTATCAGACACTTTGTTAAAACAAATCACAGTGAAAGGATTAAATTTCTACCTTTCGCTCAAATCTCTATAAACAGTACTTTCAATTCCTCCATCTGCACTACACTATATATCCTTATTCACCTCTTAACAAAAGATTACCAAGGCACCTGCCGAATTACAAATCACCTTTCAACACTTCCAACACCACCCTCCACCAACATCAATGATCATATTAACGAACTATCCGAAAGAGCGAACATTATCAGAGACATGGTACAAAAAAACTTATTAGATTCCACACTAAAACAAATAGATACACAACACAAACGAGCTTTACTAAAAGACCTACACATCCCCAACTATATCTATATATTAGACACAAAGAATACTCACCAATCTCCAAAATTATTCCCAAAATGGACAGGCCCCTTTCTAGTTAAACGCCTCATCCCTTTCAACAAATTTCTCCTTCAATGCCTAGATACCTCAAAAGAATTTATAGTACTTACGAACAATTTTAAAATCTCCCACAGTCTATCTTACTCAGTAACACCACAGCCAAACAACCCAAACCAAAGACACATTCAACCACGACTCCTCTCTTTACCCAATATTCTCACACAACACCATTCATCACAGCAAGACATCTTACTTTATCATCCACTAATTCCCACTCCTCCTCAAAAACCTATCCTTTCTTCTCATACCACTCTACTTCCCCCTACCCACTCGCCTCCTTACTTACCTCCCCCATCAACTTCTACCCCTCACCAACCACCCACTCCGCCTTCTCATATTCCACCACCTCAACCTAACTTTTCCCCTAAAATCATCTGTCCTACGCATACACATACTTCACATTCCAGAACACCACTTTGAACAACTCTCTTTCCCGCATCACCAATACAACCAACATCTCACTCACACCTACCTACCACTTCTCATAACTTAGACATATTTTCCTCTTCACTACATCTTCTATCTTCACCTTCAAAAGAAGCCATAACACCCTTACCTACTCACAGTTCTCTCTCAAAATATTCCCACAAACCGCTTACCCATCCTCCCAAAATATATCACCTCTAGCACCCCCCCGATTATAGGCAACGTCATCCAAGCTATAAACTATCTCATTATAAACATCCACCACAACCTCTCAATAGAATTAAGCAGTCAGATTAAACAACCTCAACCCCAACAACAAACTCAACAACCACAAGCAACTTCTATTCCTCCTTCCTCTACAGCTCCCTCCCATACTTCAGTAACAGTCACACGAGGAGACAAAACATGGCGCCCACCTCCGAAACAACATATTCCTCGAGGTACAGCTCTCCATCCTTTCCCTTTACCTAAACCTCCTGCTCCACTCCAACTCCATCCTTTGATTCTCCACCTAATCTACCATCCAAAACATGTCCCTCTTCCAACTTCAATCAAACAAATTACCTCCTAGTGGGGGAACATTTCATATCAATATTAAAACCACAACACAAATAAGCGTCATCTTAACAACTATAAGACTTATTTATGTTAGCACACTGTCAATCTAACAATGTAAAATAAAAAAATAAATACTCTCAAAGACAGCTTCTGACTCCATCTCCCATTCTCCTTACAGAAACATGAAAATATCATATTCCAACTCTGCTTCCTCTTATATGGACTTTAATTAGAGAAATACAAATTGAGAATGGCAAATCGAAACTATTTCCCGGGTTTATCACTCAAACCATGAGAAGAACAACATTCATACAAGGATTTGTAGACATAAGACTGAACATGCAGTGCACAATACCAGGAAATTCAAAAATTGTACAACCACAATAATGAATTATTAAAATTTTATATCTTATTTACAAACTAGATATACAGCCAGATTCCATAATATCCAAGTGAATATAACTACGCACACCCCTGCACATTTAAAATATATTAAGATCACTTAAAAGGCAAAATAATTAGAACAATTACTGGAAAATCCCTGGATGTTGTCACATACAAATCATGCAGGTACCAGAAATAAGCGATGTTTCTTCAATCTGGGAAGTGAAATTTTTAAAACACTTTTCGGCACCGCAACTTCCGACGATCTGGAAACCATTTCAAGGAAGGTAAATTTAATACTGGATTCGGGGTTCAATTCAGAAACAGCCATTACAAGATTAAATACACAAATCAATGAAAACCCAAGAACTTTATCTAAACTTAAAACAAATCAATAAATATTATACACCCTATATATTTTCCATTTCCTCCATAGATTTT
The DNA here is from genome assembly GCA_015478945.1 of Trachelipus rathkii. NCBI lineage: Eukaryota > Metazoa > Arthropoda > Malacostraca > Isopoda > Trachelipodidae > Trachelipus > Trachelipus rathkii. The sequence goes on from JABUQX010067373.1 coordinate 40,797, forward strand.
CAATCAGAAATTTCAAAACTAAATTTATACCTAAGCTTAATAAACATTATCATTGAGGATTCCAACCAATTAATAAATATTATACAACACCTTAATTATCTCTAAACAATACCCATACCTCTACAATTATATTCATACCAATTTCTCATTTCTATTCCCAAAGACATCAAACCTAAAACCAATTTACACCTTATATTTCATCGTACCCCTGAAAATTTCTATTAATTCTCCTCTCATTCACTCGGACTATTTATTATACACTTAAACCGACCGTACCAAGTGTCCACCCTTATTTCATTCTTGCGGACTCTTACTGACACTTTCAAGGAGCGAAAACGAAAAAAAAATTTAAAAACTTTCTCGACGTACTTTAATCAATCTTTAAACAGGATCAGTATCTAGACCATTTACCCTTATTTTTTTCTTAACTTGGAAGAATTAAAATATATATATATATATATATATATATATATATATATATATAGATATATATATATATATATATATATATATATATATATATATATATATATATATATATATATATAACATTAAAAAAGTACATATATATACATATATCACACATATATATATATGTATGTATATATATATACACCCCCTATATATACTCTCTTTATATATATATATATATTTATATATATATATATATATATATATATATATATATATATATATATATATATATATATATATATATATATACAGAGGGGTGAAATGATCAAAGGAATGGAGGAGATGTGATTGAACAGAATGTGAGTTGTGGCCAATAACGCATTGGATCGCAGGTGGGAGGCTGGGCAGTTGATCACCTTAGCAAAGAATAAGCAGGGTTACAAATATAAGTATCTCTTCTTTTAGATATTAAGTCACCCACCTGTGTTTTAAAGACCGAGGGACTGATTCTTGAAGAATGTGCATTGAGAGTTTTTAGAGAATGTGTAGATCAAAGTGTTGCATTAAACTTTATTGAAGAAAATGAGTGAAAAATTGAGAGAAGAAGAAGAACACATTGTGTTTAGATTTTTGAACTTGCCACAGGCGTTTGACAGAATTAATAAGGAAGCTCTGTTAGAGGCTGGTGTTAATAATATATGGTGTTAGTAGTAGGCTTTTGAATGGAATTAAAAGTATGTATGTTGGTATTGAAGCGTGTGTAAGAATGAAAGGACAGAGAGTGAATGGTTTAATATTAATAGTGGAGTGAGGCAGGGATGTATTATGTTTTCATGGTTATTTAATTTATATTTGAATAGGATGATGGATAAAATGAATGGGGTGAAGAATGAATTAGAGGTATAGGTGGCAAGGGGGTTAGACTGATGGAGAGTGGAAGGGAGTGGAGGGTGCCCTGCTTATTTTACGTACATATTTGTTTCTTCTTTTTCTGGTGAATCCGAAAAAAAGTTTGAGAAAATTAGTAGAGGGTTTGTCAGGGTGTGTAAAAGTAAGGATTTGAAAATAAATGCAGACAAGAGTAAGATGTGGTTGTGGGTGGGAAGAGTTAGCAATGTGAAATAATGTTTGATGATAAGGAGCTGTAACGTTTATGAATTTAAATACTTAGGCAATATGTTGGATGAAAATAGAACTGATGACGATGAGTGTAGTAGGAAAGTTGGGAGATGAGGTATGTTATAACTGGTGTTAATATATAATAGTAAAACTAAGGTGTGGAATTAGAAGTATAGATCTAAGGTGCAGTCTTTTCAGGTGGATATTCATAGTAACATGTTATATGTGAGAAAAATTGCTGAAATGAGGAATGATCGCGTTAGGGGATTGTGTGGTGTGATTAAAAGCGTGAATGAAAAGGATGGATGATAGTCGGTTGGTTAAGCGGGTGTATAGAGGTGAATGTGATAGGAATCAGTTGGCTGGGAGACCAAAGAAAAAGTAGTGTGAATTTAGCATAAGCGAAGGATTGCTACATAATAGGAGTAAACGCTGTGGATTTGTGAGGGGGTAGGGTTATGGACCTGGTATAGGGGATGAATTCGGACATTGAAGAGATACCACAGTGGGGGACTGTCATGATGTTGTGAAGCTTTAGGGCAAAATTTTAGCAGTAACGGTCTTGCACTTAAGGGTCATATTCAGCTACTTAACTATTCCGTTTCCAGTGCATGCTGCTCACTCTACTCCCAATCTTCGGAGAGGGTATATATATATATATATATATATATATATATATATATTTCATATATATATATATATATATATATATATATATATATATATATATATATATATATATATATATATATATATATATATATATATATATATATATATATATATATATATATATATTAGGGATGTACCGGAAATATGTTCCGGCCCGGAACTTCCGGCCGGAACCTCGATTTTTGGAAGTTCCGGTTCCGGCCGGCACCACTCAGTTCCGGCCGGAACTAACCGGAACGTTCTACTTTGCAAATGTCTATCTTAATAAAAATTCAGCAATTGATTTGTCATTTTACACAGTTATGATTGTACATAAAAAGCATATTGAAAATTGAAATCGGTCGTCCCTCGTAGAACGCGGGGGTTGGGTTCCTGACCCCCCGCGTTAATAGGCAATATCGCGTATAACTTTAAACCCCTGAAAATCATTAATTTTAAAATTTTTACCTTTGTATAATTTGAATAAAATAGCAGCAGTATTTAATTTATCCTTAATAATTAAATAAATTTGCAGATGTTATTTACAAGACAGTATATAAACATATTTTATTGACTAGTTAATTAGTAGGATTACAGTATTACATTTACAGTACAGTACTCTACATATCTTAAAATGAGCAAAAAGTTTTTTAGTTTTTTAAATGAAAAATATACAATGTACAAACCTTTACTAAAAATTTGGAGATAAATTTTTTTATATATTTAACTAAATAGCCTGAGGACTGTAATATAAAATTTTAAAGTTTTAATTTCTTTCAAATAGTTTCTTTCAAATTGTTAATGAAGTTGAAGGTGTAAGAGATGATGGGCAGTCCAGAATCTGCAGGTTGTATTGGCTGCTTTTTATAAATACATCGCTATCTAATTGACGCTTTTGCCTTTTTAGCTTACCAAATATTTCTTTTTTTCTTTTCAATTCATTATCTTAACATATGTGTATTATTTTTATTTTATTTTTAATTTTAATTTTTAATTTTTATCTTTTTAACAAATGTATTACAGAATTTTAATTTTATTTTGTAATTTTGTAATTTTAATTTTCTTTTTATTATCTTTTTGTCAACCGCGGGCAAGATCGCGTTCTATAAGACCGCGTTATACGAGGAGGGACGACTGTATGTGAATAATATCTTGATAAAATGACCTTCGACTCTGTACTTTCAAAACTTTAAATATGAAACAATATTTTCACACTCGAGCCATTTAGCTTTAATACTCTAGAACGGGGTTGGGGATACTTTTTTTTTGAGATTTTTACTTTTTATTTTTTAGACACAAATTGCCTTTTTAAATTATTTTTATTTCATAAACCAGTCAAATAATTTTAATATTTGTCTAATTAATAATAGTTTGGTAAATATATTTCTTTAGTTTTATTAACTTTATTTTAATTTTATATATATAAATAAATAGCACATATATATATATATATATATATATATATATATATATTTATATATATATATATATATATACATATATATATATATATATATATATATATATATATATATATATATATATATATATATATATATATATATATATATATATACCTCTACTCTTATATGGTTTTTATATACATACAATATCTGGTGACTCTAATTTATTTTATTTCTTTACTAAAATGACGAAACAACATTGATGAATTTACTTACTATGTAGATAAAATATACTTATCATTAATTAGGTAATAGCTAAGTTAATTATTAATTTAGAAAAAAATTGGTCTACTAAAAAGCTAAAAAATAAAAATTAAAAAATAATTATTTTTAATAAAAAAATACGTAAAAAATAAGTTGATTTAAATAATCTTTTTTGTGCCAATTCTGCTCTAAGTCTAGACCTGGGATAAATAAAATTTGTACTGTGTGTGTGTGTATTATTATTATTAATGTGTGTGTATTATTATTATTATTATTATTATTATTATTATTATTATTAAAAATTAACTTTAAAGTAAAACAACTACTACAAAACAAAAATATTTACTAAACTGTTTTAAGCAAAATTTTTAAAATTTTTTAAAACAAAGATTCATAATTTTCTTACTTAAAATGAATTTATTTAATTTTGAAAAGTTGTGGTGTAGGAAAATAAGTTGCTCTCCTTGTTGTGGGTAAACATCATCTCTTATCCTCAAACACATTACCCGCTTCTGAAAAAAGCTTTTTAAACTCTGAAGACCCGTAGACTTTATATAAGTTGCGTTTCAGAAGCCGACTACGGCCGGGAGGGCCACACAGGCCACATGCATCTCGTTCAAACCCGTTTACGCACTTCTACATCACGTCACAGTCAAACGCCCGTTGTTAAATCCTCAATTTCAGGAATTAATAAAACGGGCGCTGCGTGGAAGAATACTTTGTTTACAAACAAATCTTTTTACAAAACATGGGTAGGAAATGACTTGCCAAAAGTTATATTTAGTTAACTTTTATATTAGGATACTAATATATCGTATCATTTCATATAGATCCTTAAATTACTAAAGTGTCATAGATTGTTAGGCGGATTTCTGTTTAGGGGGTGGCAAAAGGTTTTGAGTATTATATATATATATATATATATATATATATATATATATATATATATATATATATATATATATATATATATATATATATATATATATATATATATATATATATATATATATATATATATATATTGTATATATTATTTATAATACGTTTGTAATTATTACTTCATCATCTATCGATTGATGTATCTTTTTCAGTTTTTCCATTAATAACCCTCAAAAACGTCGTCTGGCAAAAATATAAGGTTAATTTTTTATTTGCAAGATTTAGGGGACAATGCCGATACATATAAGTATAAGAGATTAAGAGTATTGTTTACAATTGCCCGCTGATCCGACGGGCTCGCTCAGCCGTTTCCAGGTACTCAAATTTTTCTGTTCTCTGATTTGTTTAATGTAATTTTTCAAATTCAAGCGTTTCGAGTCGATTTTACTTTTTCTTAGACTTACTCAGGCTTCACAAACATAACTATAGTATATTCCTTTTACTTAATAAATTTATTGATCAACTTTTCAAATTTTGGCTTGCAGAACTAAGAGCTCACAGTATGGATATATCAAGATGACAGATACTTCTAGAGACTCCACTTGTTAATCAGACTAGTTAAGTAGAAAATGGCTGCGTTTCAGAAGCCCGAGGTGGCTGTGTCTAAATCGCTCAGCGCATTAACAATCAGAGAACGAAATTGTACCTGGAGAAGCGACTAACGTCGGATCAGCAACATATGCTCTCTTATGCACCATGTATCTTTTTGTAAGTAGTACGTATATTAGTATCATATATAAAAAGTTAACTAAAAATAGTAAAATATTTCAGCCATTTCGACACATGTTTTGTAAAAGATTTGTTTACCAGACAAAGTATTCTCTGAGCAACCGCCCGTTTAATAATTCGAAATCGAGTTTAACATGAGGGAGCCTGACTATAATTTACGGCCAACAAGTATATAAACGAATAAACGATACATGTGCGCCTGTGTGGCCACACGGGCTTCTGGAAACGCAGCTTATGTAAGGTGTGGCTGAGTCGAAAAGTTCCGGTTCAAGCGGGAACTTCAGCGGAACTTTTCCTGGTTCAGGAAAGTTTCCAGTTTCGGCGGAACAAAAATTCTGGTTCCGGTACACATCCCCTAATATATATATATATATATATATATATATATATATATATATATATATATATATATATATATATATATATATATATATATATATAATAATATATATATAATATATATATATATAATACCACGTCGTTCAAAATACCATCAAAAACCTAAATAAGGATTGATAATCATAATAAAGCATACACTGAAAACATCTAAAAATAAAACAATAACCAACTAATCGATGAAAAAGATGAGCGCGCCATTATTTTTATTCCTGAAGTTCACATGTTCATATTTAGTTTCTTTTGAAATATAATTGACCAAATTAAATATTCATTATTCTTATTAATTAAAGGTGATAGTAAGAAATTTGTTTGCTCGAATATATATATATATAATATAATAATAATATAATATATAATAATATGTAATAATAATATAATATATATATACGATATATATATATATAATGTAATATATTAATAATATATATATAATATATAAATATATATATAATATAATAATAATAATATGTAATAATAATATATAATAATAATAATATATATAATATAATAATAATAATATATAATAATAATAATAATATAATAATAATAATATATAATAATAATATATAATAATAATAAATACAAATTCTAATAAAAATAATAATATATAAGAATAATAAGAAAAATAATATATAATAATAATAATAATAATAATAATAATAATAATAATATATGTAATAATATATAATAGTAATAATATATGTAATAATAATATAATAATAATAATAATAATATAATAATAATAATATGTATATAATAATATATATATATTTGATAATAATAATAATAATAATATGTAATATATATAATAATAATAATATAATATATAATATGTAATAATATATATATATGTAATAATAAATATAATATATGTATGTATATATATATATATATATATATATTATTATTATTATTATTATTATTATTGTTATATACAAACACTTATTCCCTTAAGCGGGGTAGTGGTGCATGCAGCTTCCCTAATTCATATTTCCTTCATCTCGCCCCCACCCACCTCCTCCATTTCATTCTATCTCTCGCCAACACCCTTTCCTCCACCCTCACCCCTCTCTCTTCCAGCATTTCCTTTATTCCATCCATCCACCTTCTTCTCGGATTCTCCCCTTCCTCTTCTTCCTATCCCCTCCGCCTCCCCAACTCTCTAACCCCTCTCTGTTCCTCCATTCTCTCAGATGTCCAAACCATCTTAGCATTCCCTTCTCTGCTCTTCTCACCAAACCATTTTTCTAATCACATCTCTCTCTTATCACCCTATTCTAATCTCTTTTGCTAGCCCCACATACCATACTCTCAACCCTTTCATCCCAAACACTTCAGCTTCTTCATGGTTCTTGTTCCAACCCCCATGATTCACCACTATAGTGCTGGAACATATTTTTCAAACATACTATCTTAAGTTTGTGATAAATCCCCCTTTCTATAATTCCCTCAGACCATATTGCTCTCCATTCATTCTCCCTACTCTTATCTATCTCTTCCTTCATCCCTCCTTTCTTACCCAAATCCATCCCTAAATATCTGAGAAAACCTTACTTCTTCTATTTTTACACCTCCTACTCTGTCCTCTATTTGTCCCACTGTCATGAGCTTTGTCCTCGCAAACACTAACACTTTACTCTTTCCTGGGTTTATCCTAAGACCCTTTTGTCCACACCCTCTCAAACTCCTTCACCAAATACAACCCTTCTGAATTCTTCGCCACTAAGGCTGGTATCATCCGCAAATAGTATCATGTTCACTTCCAATCTATCACCCCTATCCCAATTCCACCCCTCTTCCCTCCCTCATCATTCCTCTGCCAGACACTCTCTACAAATAAATTGAAAGCCACAGGCATTACATCCCTATCTTAAACCCTCTCTTTACCCCAAACATCTCTCTCTCCCCTCCTAACACTCTCTGCTATTCCTATAAAAGGCCCTAATACCTTTAACTAATTTACCCCTACTCCATATTCCTCCAGCACCTTCCATAATTCCCCCCTCTTCACTCTATCATATACTTTCTCCAGATCAAGAAAACACCCGTACACTTTCCCTTTCCTTTCTATACCTTTCTCCACAAGCATCTTCATCATTGTGAATACTTGATCCACACACCCCCTTCCCACCCTAAATCCTCCTTGTTCTTCCCCAATCTCTCCTCCGTTAAATCTCTCACCCTCTCAATTAGTATTCTCCCATACACTTTCCCTACTACACTCAAAGACAAATACCTCTATAATTCCCACACTCCATCCTATCCCCTTTCCCTTTATACAGGGGAACCAAAAAACCATCCTCCCAATCCTGTGGAACCTCTCCCCTCCTCCAACATAAATTATATAACCTATACAGCCATTCCTCCACCCTCTGCCTCCTCTGTAACATTTCCATACTCACACCATCTAGACCTGTGGACTTTCCTTTTTTCCTTTAGTTAACGCCCTAATAATTTCATCCATTTGTATTTCCAAATCCCCTTCCTGCCCCACTTCACCCTCACCTCTTGTAAATCATCCTCATCTCTCCCACCCATTTCATTCAATAATCCTCTAATATATTCCCTCCATACTCAACCTATATATATTTATTTATATGTATATATATATATATATATATATATATATATATATATATATATATATATATATATATATATATATATATAATAAATATAATATAATATATATATATAATAATATATTGTAATAATATGTAATAATAATATAATAATAATAATATGTAATATAATAATAATATAATAATAATAATAATATATAATATATAATATAGGAAATATATTATATATTAATAATAATAATAATAATAACAATAATAATAATATATAATAATATTAATAATAATAATAATATATATATATATATGTAATAATAATATATATATATAATATATATATATATAATATATTCTAATAATAATAATATATATATAATAATAATAATAATATAATAATATAATAATAATAATAATATATATATATATAATATATAATAATAATAATAATATATAATATGTATGTATAATATATCTAATAATAATATATAATAATAATAATATAATAATAATAATAATATAATATAATATATATATATAATAATAATAATAATAATAATAATAATAATATAATAATAATAATTTAATATATATAAATATAGTAATAATATTAATATGTAATAATAATAATAATATATAATAATATATATGTATATATATATATATGTATATATGTATATGTATATGTA